>JASTWB010000503.1:0-15731 GCA_032158295.1 Pycnopodia helianthoides | reverse complement strand
ACCCCTACTCTCTGGACACTCGCGTGCTACAAAAATCAAGCCAATATTTTTTGAATCTGGAGTTTTGAAACGGGCTTTCAATGGATAAAACTTGTAAAAATCAGCATTGTTTTTGAGGGTTTTTTTGACGTGATTTTTGTTTTTTTTCGAACGACTGTGTACAAAAATCCTTTAGACGGTTTAGGAAATTCGGAGTAACGTCATTTCCCTTTAATTTCCAGTAGAAACGGCAAATTGACCCATAAAAAATTTGGGTTTGGATGGGGGAGTTTTGCAAGGAAGATTGGTACAAAATTTCGTGTCTTACATGTTATTTGTGATTTATCCCAAAATTTAAACTCCAATTTGTTTGGAGCCAATTCGGCAGTTTTTCCCTTGGGGTTTTTACTACGCCCCCCTTCTTTGCTAAGTTGCTGTTGTCTACCCTACTCTCTGGCACTCGCGTCGCTCAAAATAGTCACAGCCAATTTTTTTATTTAAAATTTGGGAAAGCCCTTGAAACGGGGTTTCCCAATGGTAAAAAAAATTGTAAAAATCCAGCTTGTTTTGGGGTGTTTTGAGCGTGCATACTTTATGTTTTTTTCGAACAGCACTGTGTACAAA
This sequence comes from Pycnopodia helianthoides, assembly GCA_032158295.1. Lineage (NCBI taxonomy): Eukaryota > Metazoa > Echinodermata > Asteroidea > Forcipulatida > Asteriidae > Pycnopodia > Pycnopodia helianthoides. Next base: position 15,128 of record JASTWB010000503.1, on the reverse strand, counting down.
ATCCCATTAGAATGCGTTTGAGGAACTTGGGGTAACGTCACTTGCCGAATTTCCGGTATAAAGACGGCAGATTTTGAGCCTGAAATTTTTTTGGATGGAGGTATGCAAGGAAGTTTGGGTACAAATTTCGTGTCTCTGCGCTTAGTGATGGGGTTATCCCCAAATTTAACCCCGGATTTGTTTGGGCATTTTTCGGCGTTATTCCTTGGGGTTTTTTCTCGCCCCCCCTTCTTTGAAAGTTGCTGTTGTACTAGCCCTATCTCTACTCGCGTCCCCTAAAAATATCACAGCCAATATTTTTTTGAATCTGGACCCCTTGAAACGGGTTTTCCCAAATGGTATAAAACTTGTAAAAATCCAGCATTGTTTTGAGGGTGTTTTGAGGTGCTATTTATGTTTTCTTTCGAACAGCACTGTGTCAAAAACCCCATTAGACTGCGTTTGAGGAACATTCGGAGAAAAACGTCACTTCCCCGTAATTTCCGGTATGAAGACGGAAATTTGGCCATGAAACTTTTTTTGGATGGGGGGAGTATGCAAGGAAGATTAGGTAAAAATTTTCGTGTTCTAGCATGCTTATTGAGATTTATACCAAACTTAACCCCGATTTGTTTGGAGCCTTTATTGGGCGTATTTTCCCTTTGGGGAGGGGGGGGGGGGGGGGGGGGGGGGGGGTTTTTTTTTTTTTTTTTTTTTTTTTTTTTTTTTTTTTTTTTTTTCCCGACAGCACTGTGTAAAAAAAACCCATTGACATGCGTTTGAGGAACTTTCGGAGTAACCACTTCCCCGAAATTTTCCCGTAGAAACGGCAAATTGAGCCATGAAACTTTTTTCGGATGGAGGTAGCAAGGAAAGTTTCAGGTACAAATTTGTGTCTTAGATGCTTAGTTGATGAGTTATCCCCAAATTAAAACCCCGATTTGTTTGGGAAAGCCATTATTCGGCGTTATTCCTTGCTGGTTTACTACGCACCCCTTCTTTGCTAAGTTGTGTTGTACTAGCCCTCTCTTCACTGGGCGTGCCTACAAAAAGTCACAGCCACTATTTTATTTGAATTGGAGCCCTTGAAACGGGCTTCCAAGGGATAAATTGTAAAATCCGCATTGTTTGAGGGTTTTTTGAGTGCATATTTAGTTTTCTTTCGAACCCCTGTGTACAAAAATTTAGACATGCGTTTAGGAATTTTCGGAGTAAAACGTCATTGCCCGTTTTTTTCCCGGTATGAAGACGGGCAAAATTGAGCATAAAAACTTGTTTTGGATGGAGGAGTATGCAAGGAAGATTCAGGTAAAATTTCGTGTCTCTGCATGTTTTATTTGATGATTTAACCAATTTAACCCCAATTTTTTTGGGGCCCATTTTCGGCAGTTTTTCCCTTTGGGTTTTTATACGCCCCCCTTCTTTGCAAAAAGTTGCTGTTGTATAGCCTACTCTTGGACATCGCTTTGCCTACAAAATAGTCACACCCAAAATATTTTTTTAAATTTGGGCCCTGAAAGGGTTTCCAAATGGTAAAAAAACTTAAAAAAAATTCCAGCATTTTTTGGGGGTTGTTTTGACGTGCATATTTATGTTTCCTTTTCGAACAGCACTGTGTACAAAAATCCCATTAGAATGCGTTGGGGAAAACTTCGGAGAAACGTATTTGCCCGTAATTTCGGTATGAAGAGGCAAACTTGAGCCATGAAACTTAATTTTGGGGAGAGTATGCAAGGAAGTTAGGTACAAATTTGTGTCTCTAGCATGCTTAGTTGATGAGTTATCCCCAAACTTAACTCCAAATTTGTTTGGACCCATTTTCGGCAGTATTTTCCTTGCTGGTTTTATACGCCCCCCTTTTTTGAAAGTTTGCTGTTGTATAGCCCCTACTCTTGCACTCGCGTCCCCTAAAAATGTACAGCCCCAAAATTTTTTATTTAAATCTGGAGCCCTTGAAACTGGCTTTCAATGGTTATAAACTTGTAAAAATCCAGCATTGTTTTGAGGGTGTTTTGACGTGCATATTTATGTTTCTCTTTCGAACGCACTGGTACAAAACCCCCCATTAGAATGCGTTTGGGGAAAATTCGGAAGTAACGTCACTTGCCCGTAATTTCGGGTTGAAGACGGAATTTGAGCCATAAAAATTGTTTTCGGATGGGGAGTAGAAGGGATTGGGTACAAATTTCGTGTTCTAGCATGTTTGTTGTGATTATACCCAAACTTAACTCCAATTTGTTTGGAGCATTATTCGGCAGATATTCCTTGCTGGTTTTACTACGCACCCTTTTTGCTAAGTTGTGTTGTCTGCCTACCTCTCCATCGCTTTGCCTACAAAAATAGTCACAGCAATTTTTTATTTAAATCGGACCCCTTGAAACGGGTTTAAATGGTATAAAACTTGTAAAAACCAGCATTGTTTTGAGGGTTTTTTGACGTGAACTTTATGTTTTCTTTCGAACAGAAATGTGTACAAAAACCCTTTAGACATGCGTTTGAGGCATTCGGAAAAACGTCACTTCCCCGAAATTTCCCGGTTGAAGAGGCAATTTGAGCCATGAAACTTATTTTCGGATGGGGGAGTATGAAAGGAAGATTAGGTAAAAATTTCGTGTCTCTAGCAGCTTAGTTGAGGTTATACCCAAACTTAACCAAATTTTGTTTGGACCCATTATTCGGCAGTATTTTCCCTTTGCGGGGTTTTACTACGACCCCTTCTTTGTAAGTTGCTTTTGTACTACCCCTACTCTCTGGCACTGCGTCGCCTACAAAATAGTACAGCCAAATATTTTATTTGAATTGGACCCCTTAAAAAAAACGGGTTTTCCCAAAATGGATAAACTTGTAAAAATCCAGGCTTGTTTTGGGGGTTTGTTTTGACGTGCATACTTTTTGTTTCTCTTTCAACGCACTGTGTACAAAAACCCCATTAGCAGCGTTTGAGGAATTTTCGGAGTAACGTCATTCCCCGTAATTTCCCGGTATGAAGAGGGCAATTTGACCCATGAAACTTATTTTCGGAGGGGGGAGTATGCAAGGAAGATTAGGTACAAATTTGTGTCTCTAGCATGCTTAGTTGATGAGTTATCCCCAATTTAAACTCCGTTTTGTTTGGAGCCTTATTCGGCAGTATTTCTTTGCGGGTTTTTATACGCCCCCCTTCTTGCTAAGTTGTGTTGTACTACCCCTACTTTGGCCACCGCGTGCCTCAAAATAGTCCACCCAATTTTTTATTTAAATCTGGAGCCTTAAAACTGGTTTTCCATTGGATAAAACTTGTAAAAACCCAGCATTGTTTTGGGGTGTTTTGACGTGCAAAATTTATGTTTCTCTTTCGAACAGCCTGTGTACAAAAATCCCATTAGACTGCTTTTTGAGGAACATTCGGGTAACGTCATTCCCCGAATTTCCGGTATAAAGACGGCAGATTTGACCTGAAACTTATTTGGATGGGGAGTTGAAGGAGTTAGGTACAAATTTGTGTCTCTAGCTGCTTTTTGAAGTTATACCCAAAACTTAACTCCAAATTTGTTTGGAGCCATTTTCGGCGTATATTCCTTGTGGTTTTACTACGCCCCCCCTTCTTTGCTAAGTTGCGGTTGTACTAGCCTACTCTCTGGACCTGCGTCGCCTACAAAAAATGTCACACCCACTTTTTTTTTTTTGAATTGGGCCTTAAAAGGGGGCTTTCCAATGGTAAAAAATTGAAAAAAATCCAGCATTTTTTTTGAGGGTGTTTGGCCCGGCATATTTATGTTTCTCTTTCGAACAGCACTGTGTAAAAAATCCATTAGACATGCTTTTAGGAACATTCGGAGTAACGTCATTCCCCCGTAATTTCCGTATAAAGACGGAAAACTTAGCCATAAAACTTTTTCGGATGGGGGAGTATGAAAGGAAATTCAGGTACAAATTCGTGTCTCTAGCAGCTTAGTTGATGAGTTATCCCCAAAAATTAACTCCAATTTGTTTGGAGCCTTATCGGCAGTATATTCCTTGTGGTTTTACTAGCCCCCTTTTTTGCTAAGTTGCTTTTTGTACTACCCCTCTTCTGGACACTGCGTCCCCTACAAATTCCACCCAATATTTTTATTTGAATCTGGAGCCTTGAAAGGGGCTTTCCAATGGAAAAAATTTGTAAAAATCCAGCATTGTTTTGGGGGTGTTTTGACGGCATACTTTATGTTTCTCTTTCGAACAGCATGGTACAAAAATCCCATTGACATGCGTTTGAGGAACATTCGGAAAAAACGTCCTTCCCCGTAATTTCCGGTATGAAGAGGGAAAATTTGACCCATGAAACTTTTTTTCGGATGGGGGTATGAAAGGGAAGATTCAGGTACAAATTTCGGTCTCTAGCATGCTTAGTTGATGAGTTTTCCCAAAAAACTTAACTCCGTTTGTTTGGACCATTATTCGGCAGTATTTTCCCTTGCTGGTTTACAGCCCCCCTTCTTTGCAAGTTGCTGTTGTACTAGCCTATCTCTGGCCACTCGTGCCTAAAAAATTTGTCACAGCCAATATTTTATTTGAATTGGAGCCCTTAAAAGGTTTTCCAAATGGATAAAACTTGTAAAAATCCAGATTTTTTTTGGGGGTTTTTTGGGACGTGCTACTTTATGTTTTTTTTTCGAACGCCTGTGTACAAAACCCCATTAGACATGCGTTTAGGAACATTCGGGTAACGTCATTTCCCCCGTAATTTCCGGTATGAAGACGGCAAAATTGAGCCATGAAACTTGATTTTCGGATGGAGGAGTAGCAAGGAAGATTAGGTACAAATTTGTGTCTCTAGCTGCTTGTTGATGGGGTTTCCCCAAAACTTAATCAAATTTGTTTGGACCCATTATTCGGCGGATATTCCTTGCTGGTTTATACGACCCTTTTTTCCCTAAGTTGTGTTGTACTACCCCTACTTTTGGGACATCCTTTTGCCTAAAAAATAGTCACAGCCACATATTTTATTTGAAGGGGGCCCCTTTAAAACGGCTTTCCAATGGTAAAAAAACTTGTAAAAATCCAGATTTTTTTGAGGGGTTTGCCCGTGCATATTTTATGTTTCTTTTGAACGCACTGTGTAAAAAATCCCTTAGACTGCGTTTGGGAACATTGGGAAGAAACGTCACTTCCCCCGTAATTTCCGGTTAAAGCGGCAAATTGACCCATGAAACTTAATTTTGGATGGAGAAGTATGAAAGGGAAAGTTCAGGTACAAATTTCGTGTTCTGCATGCTTAGTTGATGAGTTATCCCCAAACTTAATCCGATTTTTTTGGGGCCCTTATTGGCAGTATATTTTTGCGGGTTTTACTACCCCCCCTTCTTTGTAAGTTGCTGTTGTACTAGCCCTACTCTCGGGGACACTGCGTCGCCTACAAATAGTCACAGCCAAATTATTTTATTTGAATCTGGAGCCCTTGAAACGGTTTTCCCAATGGTATAAAACTTGAAAAAACCCAGATTGTTTTGAGGGTGTTTTGACCGTGCATATTTTATGTTTCTTTTTCGAACAGCACTGTGTACAAAAAATCCTTAGACATGCGTTTAAGGAACTTCGGGTAACGTCATTTCCCCGTAATTTCCGTATGAAGACGGAAAATTTGGGCCCATAAACGGTTTTGGTGGGGGAGTATGCAAGGAAGATTCAGGTACAAATTTCGTGTCTCTAGCTGCTTGTTGATGAGTTACTAAAAACTTAACTCCAACTTTGTTTGGAGCCATTATTCGGCAGTATATTCCTTGTTTTTTTTACTACGCACCCCTTCTTTGCTAAGTTGCTGTTTTCCCCTACTCTTGGACCTCGCGTCCCCTAAAAAAATAGTCACAGCCCAATTTTATTTGAATCTGGAGCCTTAAAACGGGTTTCCAATGGTAAAAAAATTGAAAAAAACCCAGCTTTGTTTTGAGGGTGTTTTGAGGTGCTACTTTATGTTTCTCTTTCGAACGCACTTTTTTTTTTTTTTTTTTTTTTTTTTTTTTTTTTTTTTTTTTTTTTTTTTTTTTTTTTTTTTTTTTTTTTTTTTTTTTTTTTTTTTTTTTTTTTTTTTTTTTTTTTTTTTTTTTTTTTTTTTTTTTTTTTTTTTTTTTTTTTTTTTTTTTTTTTTTTTTTTTTGAATCTGGAGCCTTGAAACGGGCTTTCAATGGATAAACTTGTAAAAATCCCAGCAATTGTTTGGGGTGTTTTGAGTGCATATTTTGTTTCTCTTTCGACGACTGTGTACAAAAATCCATTAGACATGCGTTTAGACATTGGGAACGTCACTTGCCGTAATTTCGTATGAGACGCAATTGGCATGAACTTTTTCGGATGGAGGAGTATGCAAGGAAGATTCAGGTACAAATTTCGTGTCTTAGCATGTTTTGATGAGTTATACCAACTTAACTCATTTGTTTGGGGGGGAGCCATTATTCGGCAGTATATTCCTTGTGGTTTCTACGCACCTTCTTGCTAGTTGTGTTTTTCTACCTACTCTGACACTCGGTCGCCTACAAAATAGTCACAGCACATATTTTATTTGATTGGAGCCCTTGAAAGGCTTTCCATGGTATAAAACTTGTAAAAATCCAGCATTGTTTTGGGGTGTTTTGACGTGCATACTTATGTTTCTCTTTCGAACAGCCTGTGTACAAAAATCCTTAGACATGCGTTTGAGGAACTTCGGAGTAACTCATTGCCGAATTCGGTTGAGAGGCAGATTTGAGCATGAAACTTTTTCGGTGGAGGTATGCAAGGAAGTTAGGTACAAATTTCGTGTCTCAGCTGCTTAGTGAGAGTTATACCAAACTTACTCCGATTTGTTTGGAGCATTATCGGCGTATATTCTTGTGGTTTTTACGCCCCCTTTTGTAAGTTGTTGTGTACTAGCCCTACTCTCTCACTGGTGCTAAAAATATCAAGCCAATATTTTTTGAATCTGGAGCCCTTGAAACGGTTCCATGGATAAAACTTGTAAAATCCACATGTTTTGAGGTGTTTTGACGTGCATATTATGTTCTCTTTCGAACAGCACTGTGTCAAAAATCCCATTAGACATGCGTTAGGAACATTCGGAGTAACGTACTTCCCGTAATTTCCGGATAAAAGACGGAAATTTGAGCCATGAAACTTATTTGGATGGAGAGTATGCAAGGAAGATTAGGTACAAATTCGTGTTCTAGATGCTTGTTGAGAGTTATACCAATTACTCCGATTTGTTTGAGCCATTATTCGGCAGTATATTCCTTGTGTTTTCTACGCACCCCTTCTTTGCAAAGTTGCGTTGTACTGCCTACTCTCTGGACACTCGCGTGCCTACAAAATGTCCAGCCATATTTTATTTGATTGGAGCCCTTGAACGGTTTCCAATGGTATAAAACTTGTAAAATCGCATTGTTTTGGGTGTTTGACGTGCATACTTTATGTTTCTTTCGAACGCACTGTGTACAAAACCATTGACATGCGTTGAGAACATTCGGAGAACGTCACTTGCCCGTAATTTCCGGTATGAAGCCAATTTGAGCATGAAACTTGATTTCGTGGGGAGTATGCAAGGAAGATTAGGTACAAATTCGTGTTTAGCATGCTTAGTTGATGAGTTATACCAATTAACTCCGATTTGTTTGGAGCATTATCGGCAGTTATCCTTGTGGTTTTAACGCACCCCTTCTTGCTAAGTGTTTGTATACCCCTACTCTCTCACTGCGTGCCTACAAATAGTCAAGCCATATTTATTGAATCTGGGCCCTTGAAAACGGCTTTCATGGTATAAAACTTGTAAAATCGTGTTTGAGGTGTTTTGAGTTATTAACCTTAACCATTGTACAAATCCCAGAATTTTGGGCTTAAAACGCACTTCTTTTGTAGGCGGTTTAGCCAAAACTTGTTTCGGGGGGGTACAAAAGTAGAAATTTTGTCTGCATGTTTATTATGGTATAAAATTTAAATCACTTGTTTGGGGTTTTCGGCATATTTTTGTTTTCTACGCCCCTTCTCTAAGTTGGTTGTACTAGCCTATCTTGAAGCGGCCAAATAGCCAGCAATTTTTTTGGATGGAGTTGAAGGGTTCAGGTAAAATGTTCCAGCATGTTTTAGGGTGTTTACCAATTTATGTTTTTTAAAGCATTTCAAATTCCTTGCTGGTTAACATTCGGGTAAGTCTTGGTAATTTCGGATGGCGGAATTGAGCAAATTATTTTGGAGGGTTCAAGAAATTGGTAAATTTCGTGTCTTAGCTGTTGTTGAGAGTTTACCCAAACTAACCCGTTTGTTTGGAGCATTTCGGCAGTATTTCCTTGTGTTTTATACGCACCCTTCTTTGCAAGTTGCTGTGTACTAGCCTCTCTCTGGACACTCGCGTCGCCTACAAAAAGTCACAGCCTATTTTATTTGAATCTGGAGCCTGAAACGGCTTTCAATGGTATAAACTTGTAAAATCCGCATTTTTTGGAGGGTGTTTTGACGTGCATACTTTATGTTTCTTTTCGACAGCATGTGTACAAAAATCCATTAGACATGCGTTGAGAACATTCGGAGTAACTCCTGCCGTAATTTCGGTATGAAGACGGAATTGAGCATGAATTTTTTCGGAGGAAAGTATGCAAGGAGTTCAGTACAAATTTCTTTGTCTCTAGCATGCTTAGTTGATGGTTTACCAAACTTAATCCGATTTGTTGGAGCTTATTCGGCAGTATTTCCTTGGGTTTTACACGCCCCCTTCTTTGCTAGTTGCTGTTGTACTGCCTACTCTCTGGCCACTCGCGTGCTACAAATGTCAAGCCAATATTTTTTTGAATCTGGAGCCTGAAACGGCTTTCATGATAAACTTGTAAAAACAGCTTGTTTGAGGGGTTTGACCGTGCATTTTTTTCTCTTCGAACAGCATGTGTACAAAAACCATAGACTGCGTTAGGAACATTCGGGTAACGTCACTGCCGAAAATTTAGGTTTATGGAAGCGGCAACTTGAGCCAATTGAAACTTTTTTCGGATGGGAGGATGCAAGGAAGATTAGTACAAATTTCGTGTCTCTAGCATGCTTAGTGATGAGTTACCAAATTAACTCCACTTTGTTTGGAGCATTATTCGCAGTATATTCCTTGCTGTTTTACTACGCACCCTTCTTGCTAAGTTGCTGTTGTATAGCCTACTCTGGACACTCGCGTCGCCTACAAAATAGTCCAGCACATATTTTATTTGAATCTGGAGCCTTGAAACGGCTTTCCATGTATAAACTTGTAAAAATCCAGCATTGTTTGAGGGTGTTTTGGCGTGTATTTAGTTTCTCTTCGAACAGACTGTGTACAAAAATCCCATTAGACATGCGTTTAGGAACATTCGGGAGTAACGTCATTGCCGTAATTCGTAGAAGACGGCAATTGAGCTGAAACTTTTTTCGGATGAGAGTATGCAAGGAAGATTAGGTAAAATTTCGTGTTCTAGCATGTTAGTTGATGAGTTATACCAACTAACTCCACTTTGTTTGGAGCCTTATTCGGCAGTATATTCCTTGCGGTTTTAACGCACCCCTCTTTGCTAAGTTGCTGTTGTACTAGCCCTACTCTTGGCCTCGCGTCGCTACAAAAGTCACAGCCAATATTTTATTGAATCTGGACCCTTGAAAGGGTTTCATGTTAAACTGTAAAAATCAGCATTGTTTTGAGGGTGTTTGGAGCGTGCAACTTATGTTTCTCTTCGACAGCATGTGTACAAAATCCATTAGACATGCGTTTGAGGAACTTCGGGTAACGTCATGCCGTAATTCCCGGTTGAAGACGGCAATTGACCCATGAAACTTATTTTCGGATGGAGAGTATGCAGGAAGATTAGGTACAATTTGTGTCTTAGCATGCTTAGTGATGAGTTATACCCAAATTAACCCGAATTTGTTTGAGCCATTTTCGCAGATATTCCTTGTGGTTTTACTACGCCCCCTTCTTTGCTAAGTGCTGTTGTTGCCCTACTCTCTGGCACTCGCGTCGCTCAAAATGTCACACCCAATATTTTATTTGATCTGGAGCCTTGAAACGGCTTCCCATGGTATAAAATTGTAAAAATCCGCATTGTTTTGAGGGTGTTTGACGTGCATACTTTATGTTTCTCTTTGACAGCATGTGTACAAAATCCATTGACATGCGTTTGAGGAACATTCGGAGTAACGTCCTTGCCGTAATTTCCGGTATGAAGAGGCATTGAGCATGAAAACTTGATTTCGGATGGGGAGATGCAAGGAAGTAGGTACAAATTCGTGTCTTAGCAGCTTGTTGATGAGTTATACCAACTTAACTCCGATTTGTTGGAGCCATTTTCGCGTATATTCCTTGCTGGTTTTACTACGCACCCCTTCTTTGCTAAGTTGTGTTGTATAGCCCTACTTCTGCACTGCGTGCCTACAAATAGTCACGCCAATATTTTATTTAAATCTGGAGCCTTGAACGGTTTCCATGGTATAAAACTTGTAAAATCCAGCATTGTTTGAGGGTGTTTGACGTGCATATTTTATGTTTCTCTTTCAAACAGCATGTGTAAAAATCCTTAACATGCGTTTAGAACATCGGGTACGTCCTTGCCGTAATTTCGTATGAAGACGGCAATTTGAGCCATAAATTGTTTTCGGAGGGGGTATGCAAGGAGATTGGTACAAATTTCGTGTCTTAGCATGCTTAGTTGATGGTTACCAAATTAAACTCCGATTTGTTTGGAGCATATTCGGCAGTATATTCCTTGCTGGTTTTACTACGCACCCTTCTTTGCTAGTTGCTGTTGTACTAGCCTACTCTCTGGCACTCGCGTCCCTACAAATAGCACAGCACAATTTTATTTGAATCTGGAGCCTTGAACGGGCTTCCCATGGTTTTAAACTTGTAAAACGCATTTTTTGAGGTGTTTGACGTGCATCTTTTTTTTTTTTTTTTTTTTTTTTTTTTTTTTTTTTTTTTTTTTTTTTTTTTTTTTTTTTTTTTTTTTTTTTTTTTTTTTTTTTTTTTTTTTTTTTTTTTTTTTTTTTTTTTTTTTTTTTTTTTTTTTTTTTTTTTTTTTTTTTTTTTTTTTTTTTTTTTTTTTTTTTTTTTTTTTTTTTTTTTTTTTTTTTTTTTTTTTTTTTTTTTTTTTTTTTTTTTTTTTTTTTTTTTTTTTTTTTTTTTTTTTTTTTTTTTTTTTTTTTTTTTTTTTTTTTTTTTTTTTTTTTTTTTTTTTTTTTTTTTTTTTTTTTTTTTTTTTTTTTTTTTTTTTTTTTTTTTTTTTTTTTTTTTTTTTTTTTTTTTTTTTTTTTTTTTTTTTTTTTTTTTTTTTTTTTTTTTTTTTTTTTTTTTTTTTTTTTTTTTTTTTTTTTTTTTTTTTTTTTTTTTTTTTTTTTTTTTTTTTTTTTTTTTTTTTTTTTTTTTTTTTTTTTTTTTTTTTTTTTTTTTTTTTTTTTTTTTTTTTTTTTTTTTTTTTTTTTTTTTTTTTTTTTTTTTTTTTTTTTTTTTTTTTTTTTTTTTTTTTTTTTTTTTTTTTTTTTTTTTTTTTTTTTTTTTTTTTTTTTTTTTTTTTTTTTTTTTTTTTTTTTTTTTTTTTTTTTTTTTTTTTTTTTTTTTTTTTTTTTTTTTTTTTTTTTTTTTTTTTTTTTTTTTTTTTTTTTTTTTTTTTTTTTTTTTTTTTTTTTTTTTTTTGAAAAATTTCAAAAAATTTTGGTTTAGACTTTTTTGTATTTATCCCAAAATTTCCGTTTGGGGCCCAAATTTTGGCAGTTTTTATTCTGTGGTTTTATAGATTCTTTCAATTTTTGTGTTTTCTACCCCTTTTTTTGGGCCCCCCCTTCCCCCCAAAATTAACCCAAAATTTTTTTTTGATTACCCTTTTTCTGGTTTCCCCAAAAAAATTTGAAAAATTCGTTGTTTGGGGGTTTTTGACCGTGTAATTTTTCCCAAAAATTTTGACAAAACCCTTGAAGGGGCTTTAAAAAAATTTTTTTTTTGGGGGTGCCTTCCCCAAATTTATTTTTTGGGAGGGAAAACTTGACAAAAAATTTTTTGGATGGGGGTTGAAGGAAATTCGGTAAAATTTCTGCCAAATTTTCGGTTAGGGGAAAACCCAAAAACTTAACCCAACTTTTTTTGGGGAGAAATTTTGGATTTTAAATTTCCGGGGTTTTCTAGCACCCCTTTTGTTTTTGGTTTACACCCTACCTCGGAAGGGGTGCCCAAAATTCCCAAGAATTTTTTTTTAACGACCCTTGAAAGGCTTTCCAATTGGATCTTGAAAAAAATCCAGCATTTTTTTATTTTTTTGCCCCTGAATTTTTGTTTCCTTTGAAAAACTGTAAAAAAATCCCTTTTTTAAAGGTTTAGGAAATTAATTTCCCCTTTCCCCGAACCGGGTAAAAAAAATTGACCCTGAAACTTTTTTCGGGGGGAGAGTACGGAAATTCGTAAATTGGTTTTTTTAGAGGGGTTTGAGATAAACTTAATCGATTTTTTTTTGGGGAGAATTCGGCATTTTTCCTTGGGGTTTTATAACCCCCTTTCATTTTTTTGACCCCCCTTATTCCCCATCCTTTGCTAAAATAGCACCCTTTTTATTTGCTGGGTTTGAAACTTTTTCCATGGTTTAAAAACAAAAATCCAGAAATTTTTTTTAGGGGGTTTTAAAAGGGTTTTCCTTTATTTTTTTCAAGCATTTTTTAAAAAATAAATTGAAGGTTTGGGAACAGGGGGGAAAAAAATCCTTCCCCGAAATTTTCCCGGATAAGGGGGAAATTGGCCAAAAAATTTTTGGGGTTGGGGAGTTTGCAAAAATTGGGGAAAATTTGTGTTTTGATGCAGTTGAAAAAGTTTCCCCAAATTCCCCAAATTTTTTTGGAATTACCCATTATTCCCTTTTTGGGCCCCCTTTTTGCAAAATTTTGCTGTTTACTAGCCCCTTTTTGGGAATGCTGTTGTAACCCAAAATTTTTATTTGTGGGGGCCCAAACGGCTTTAAAAAAAAATTTAAAAATCCGCATTGTTTTGAGGGTGTTTTGACCGTCCCATACTTTATGTTTCTCTTTCAAACAGCACTGTGTACAAAAATCCCATTTGGACATGCGTTTGGGGAAAACATTCGGAGTAACGTCAACTTGCCCTAATTTTCCGTATGAAGACGGCAATTTAAACCCATGAAACTTATTTTCGGATGGAGGAGTATGCAAGGAAGATTCAGGTACAAATTTCGTGTCTTAGCATGCTTAGTTGATGAGTTATACCCAAATTTAACTCCGAATTTGTTTGGGAGCCATTATTGGGGGCCCTTTTTTTACAGCCCCCTTTTTTTTAATTTTTTTATTTGGGAATCCTGGAAGCCCTTTTTTTGAACGGGCTTAAAATTTTTCCAATGGTATAAAACTTGTAAAAATCCGCATTGTTTTGGGGGTTTTGAGCGTGCATCTTTATGTTTCTTTTCGAACAGAATGTGTACAAAAATCCCATTGACATGCGTTTGAGGAAAACTTGGGGTTTAACGTCACTTGCCCTTTTTTTTTCCCGGGGTATAAAGACGGAAATTTGAGGCCATGAAACTTATTTTCGGATGGGGGGAGTATGAAAGGAAGATTGGTACAAATTTCGTGTCTCTAGCATGCTTAGTTGGGTTTACCCAAATTAACTCCGATTTGTTTGGACCCTTTATTCGGCAGTATATTCCTTGCTGGTTTTACTACGCCCCCCCTTCTTTGCAAATTTGCTGTTGACTAGCCCTACTCTCTGGCCGCGTCGCCTACAAAATGTACAGCCAAATATTTTTTTGAATCGGGCCCCCTTAAAAAAGGCTTTCCTTTTTGTAAAAAATTTGTAAAAACCAGCATTTTTTTGGGGTTTTTGAGCGTGCTACTTTAGTTTCCTTTCAAACAGACTGTGTACAAAAACCCCATTAGACAGCGTTTTGAGGAACTTTCGGAGTACGTCACTTCCCCGTAATTTCCGGTATGAAGCGGCAATTTTGAGCCATAAAACTTGATTTTCGGAGGGGGAGTTGAAAGGGAAGATTGAGTAAAATTTCGGTCCTAGCAGCTTAGTTGATGAGTTTACCCAAACTTTAACCCCGAAATTTTTTTGGGGAGCCATTTTTTCGGCAGTATATTCCTTGTGGTTTACTAGCCCCCTTCTTTGCTAAGTTGTTGTTGTTTAGCCCTACTCTGGACACTCGCGTCGCTACAAAATGTCACAGCCAAAATTTTTTTTTGAATCGGGGGCCTTTGAAACGGGCTTTCCAATGGTATAAACTTGTAAAAATCCAGCATTGTTTTGAGGGTGTTTTGAGCGTGCATACTTTATGTTTCTCTTTCGAACAGCACTGTGTACAAAAATCCCATTAGACATGCGTTTGAGGAACATTCGGAGTAACGTCACTTGCCCTTTAATTTCCGGTATGAAGACGGCAATTTGACCCATGAAACTTAATTTTCGGATGGAGAAGTATGCAAGGAAGATTCAAGGTACAAATTTCGTGTCTCTAGCATGCTTAGTTGATGAGTTATACCCAAACTTAACTCCGATTTGTTTGGAGCCTTTTATTCGGCAGTATATTCCTTGCTGGTTTTACTACGCCCCCCTTCTTTGCTAAGTTGCTGTTGTACTAGCCCTACTCTCTGGACACTCGCGTCGCCTACAAAATAGTCACAGCCATATTTTTTTTGAATCTGGAGCCCTTGAAACGGGCTTTCCAATGGTTAAAAACTTGTAAAAATCCAGCATTGTTTTGGGGGGGTGTTTTGAGGTGCATACTTTTTTTTTCCTTTCGAAAGCACTGTTAAAAAAATCCCATTAGACATGCGTTTGGGAAACTTTTCGGATAACGTCACTTGCCCGAAAAAAAAAATTTCGGTATGAAGACGGCAATTTGAGCCATAAAACTTGTTTTCGGATGGAGGAGTATGAAAGGGAAGATTAGGTAAAATTTCGTGTTTAGCATGCTTATTTGATGAGTTTACCCAAATTAACTCCGATTTTTTTGGAGCCATTATTGGGCGTATTTTCCCTTGCTGGTTTTACTACGCACCCCTTTTTTGTAAGTTCTGTTTATACCCCTACTCTTTTCACTCGCGTGCCTACAAAATAGCACAGCCACATATTTTATTTAAATTGGACCCCTTGAAACGGGCTTTCAATGGTATAAAACTTGTAAAAATCCGCATTGTTTTTGAGGGGTTTTGACTTTTTTTGC
>JASTWB010000502.1:0-15776 GCA_032158295.1 Pycnopodia helianthoides | reverse complement strand
AAAGGGGGAGGTATTTGAAAAACGATTCTGGTTGGCATTTTATAAAACGTTCACGCCACGCACGTGTGAAACTTAGATTTTGCCCTCAAAGTCCTAAATAACCGTGCAATCGCCCACCACAATAGCTACATTTTGTCGGTGAGGGCGCACGAGAAAGGGACACGGACCTCGCACGAGAAAGGGACTTGAATCAAGTCTAGGGTGCACTGAATAGAATCAGCGGCCACTGCCATGTGAATCCTAAAGTTTCATTGGACGTTGCGTGGTTGAGATGATGTCATCGACGCCCCGCCTTTTCCAAGAACAACGAGTGTGGCTCACAGCGGTAAAACTAAATCCTTTCTCACGTGTTTCTCTTGTCTTGAGCCTAGCCCGAGCGCGATGTACATTGTACTGGACGCTGATTGGTCAGCACATACAACGTTTATTTTTTACACAAGTTCTTTCATACAAAACATGATGTTTGGAACAGCGACAAGTCGCCCTCGAGGGTAGAATAGGCCGGAAATTTCCCCAACAATTCATTTGAAAATAAACAGTTATCATTCTGGCATATAAAAAAAATCCAATAACCTCACCAAATGCATTAACATTGATGCCTTATTTAATTCAGTGCATATTTTACACCTCACACTGTCTTCGTTGATCTTTTCGAAACTACTTTAAACCGGGCTGATTGACTTGCGCGACATTTTTATTTTTGGATTCATGTTAATTTAATTTTGTAAAGCAGTTATGAGTTAGAAACAATTTAAAACACTATACATAAAAAAAAAACACTGGAGTAAGTTACAGGACGAAATATGAAGTCGAGGCTCACGCAAACGTTGAACATAGAAATGCGACTGATCAATGAGTTTAGGAGATATGGGACACCCCTCCACGCAATGAAATAAAGGTTACATTTTACTTTTTTAAAGACTCCATTTCCTGTCCCTGCTTAGATCGCTGAGCACGTGCCAATCACGCGCGCCCACAATAGAGCCGACCGTCCGAAAGCTTGTCGGCAAATTGAAACCACAAACAAGTTAATTTCAGCCTTCTGACAGGCTGTACTCGCCGGAGATGAAAAGTATCGAGCCATTGAATAGTAGTTGTTCGGCAATTTTTAACTAAACTAAATTGTTTTACACATAAAAATACAGTGATGAAGGCAGCGAAAACGAAACGCATATTTTTTTATTTTTTTGTTTCGTTTAAACGGTTAGTAATTTACTAAACGGATAGTGATTTTGTAAACGTTTAACCGTTTAAACGTTTAACCGTCACAGGCTTACAAGAAATCAGCCCGGACTTGTTTACTTTGCGCCGCGCTACCCATCCGAGCTAGCTACAATAAAGCTTGTTGTCTATCGTTGTCATTTATGATTATTCTTTGCGCCGCTCAATCCGCCAGAGCCAGCTGTGTGCATGTGTGTCCTAACACATGTCAACTTACGGGGTACTTTTAACAATAGAAAAAAACTGCCCACAAGGTTGTCTTTGTTCTAGTGGAACCCCACAAATGATTTCTTTAGAAAAGGGAATAATAGAACAACAATGGAAGTACCCCGTAACTGCCATAAGAATGATTATACACACACGGGCGCACACACATTGGGCGTATGGTACAGAAGGGCCCGTGTGGGGTATTTTGCACAATGAAACAATGGACCCCACAAGGAAGTTCTTGTTCACCCACAGAAGAATTCTTTAGAATAGGGAAAAAAGAACAACAATAGCAGGACCCCACAAACCCGATCTGTAAATTTATGTGTGTACTAACTGAATCAACGCCTTGACGGTTCTGTGTGTTGAAGCCATGAGGTCATTGCTATATGCGAGCGAAAGACAAGACCTATTGGTCAGTGGCGGAATTCTTGTCTGCTAATTAATAGTTCTTATGCATAAATGCATGCAGTATACAGCTGCGGCTACTGCATGTACTGCACTGAAGACTTGGTTCAAGTCGGGTATCGTGCTAATCAAGTCAGTAATATAATGAGCTTTTGTAACGAGCGCCCTCTAGTGTCCATTAATTGCCAATCCAGCCGGTTTTGTATCGCGAAACCCGAGAGCAAGTTCGGGTGGCAACCATTTGTCAACCACTGGTCAATGCTCCATGGTTACCTATGCATTCAATACATCATGGGTACCAGGCGAAATCAACCAATGGTCGACTATAAGTGCCTCATTCGAGCTTGCTCCGAGTTGGCTAGCCCCATGAATAGGGCCAATCCACTCCGTATCCTTGGCCCCAGCACCACTGATTACCAATTCTTTCGCCCTATGTTTTTTTTCTGCAAAGATCTAGATCGTGAAACTTACCGATTGAATGCTTATGTACTTGCAGATAGCCGGACTGTTAAAATTTCTTTAAAAAACATCACACGTTTTTGGTGAAAATCAAATGATTTTCGAGAGTGAACTTTTAAAACGATCTCAACGATCTTGTTTATTTGCACTCGCGGCGTTAGTCTTGGTGCAAGACGTTGTTGTTCATTATCACCCAACTATCGCGAATAGCGGGCGCTGTTGGGAAACTTCCAGATCGCCACCACGCTGATTGACGGTTTGCGGCTTAACGCCCTCTATCAGTGGAATAGTCGCGTCTTGTGTAGTGTTGAGTGACTCAAGAACGTTTTGCACCAAGACTATCGCGGCGTCTGAGAGTAAATTAGTCTGGTACCAACTCAATCGTAGCAATTGATTGTATCGTTTTTCTAATGCTGTTGAGGGAGCCAGACAATTCAAAATAATCAAGTTGTCTAAGATCGTTGAGACAATTCTAAATATTAACTCACGAAAATCATTTGATTTTCACCAAAAACGTGTGATGTTTTTTAAAGAAATTTTAACAGTCCGGCTTTCTGCAAGTACATAAGCATTCAATCGGTAAGTTTCACGATCTAGATCTTTGCAGAAAAAAAAAACATCATAGGGCGAAAGAATTGGTAATCAGTGGTGCTGGGGCCAAGGATACGGAGTGGATTGGCCCTATTCATGGGGCTACGAGTTGGCGAATCCACCACAGGTTTGTGCACGCCCTATGGAGCTCATCTACCGATTTGGGTAGCAGTCAATGAGATTGCAGCATTCAGCATGCATTATCAATATGTATAGATAATCCCAACTTTAACCTAAAAAATTAATAAATATTCCGGATTCCTTGGAAACTTTACCATACGAGACTGTGTTTGAAATTTGCGACTGTTGGTGAAGGTACGTTGTGCAACGGTTGTGTTTAGAGTGGTTATGAATGGATCGTGGATGCTTGGTTTTCAAACGTTTGGGGCTCATCGTATGTCATAACGTAAACAAATTCTTTAGATTCTGTCTGTCCGCCAGTATATCAACAATTAAGTGGGGATTGTTCAGTAGTTGTTAAATTATGACGAACGTTTGTCGTGTCATCGGATCGGTTCTTGACGCAAGTCACTTCGTACCCAAAATATCATACCCATGTCACTTCGTAACCAAAATATCACACACAGGTCACTTTGTACCCAAGTCACTTCGTACCCAAGTCTGACTCTGACTGATGTGGCCGGCCCGCCGCCATTCGAACTTGACAAAAGACCTCTTTGGACAAAAGACCTGTGTAGTCACGTGCGTGCATGATTATCTGCGTGTCAATCGATCTCAGGCCCTACCGATTATATTTATTATTATTGCTGAAATTTTCTTCACGAAGTACATAGGATACGCGATTTTCTCACCAGACACCCACGGGCTCCCGCACTATAACGATTTACAACGCGCGCAGTACACTATCCCCTATCGATCACTGATGTATTGGCCCAAGACTATAACTCGCCCAACTCCCATTAGCCACGTGCAGTTCATGACAGGACGGTGGCAAAAAAACAACACGAGGTTGTCAGCCAGAGAGTGGTGGTGTTGCGTCAGCTCCCATTTGCCGAGTGCAGGTATACACATCATGCCCGGGAGATTAAATTTTCAATTTCCACCCGCTCCCAATTTATTATTTTTGTATGCGCCGCGCGATTCGGTTACTTACAAACTGATAGCAAAATTAATTATTCACTTCATCAATTTTATTTTAGTGAACGATTGCGATCGCATGAATCTAGAAAATATAAAGACTTTTCAAACCATTTTTTCATGAACTTGAAAATAATCTTTCTGTGAGATTTTACCAACGTACCCCTTATTTAATGTGAAAAGGAATATTTTTGACTTGCCCAGTAGGCTGGTAAAGGAATGGGTTTGACTCGCCCCACCATTAACTCGCATTTGGCGACCGGGCGACCGTTAATTTAGAACCCTTAATTAATTTCAACTGTTAATCTTGAACCATCTTCAGCTGTTTGTTAAATTTTAAAATGAAACAAACAGCTGAAGATTGTTATTTTCGGTGTCTACCTTTTAATAGCAATTCATGTTCTGCCACCCGAGAATATCAGTTGCAATAGCAATACATGTTCTGCCGCCAGAGAATATCAGTCGTTTACAATACATGTAGCAATACATGTTCTGCCGCCCGAGAATATCAATCGCAATAGCATTACACGTTCTGCCGCCCAGAATACCAGTCGTAATAGCAATACATGTTCTGCCGCCCGAGAATATCAGTCGCAATAGCAATACATGTTCTGCCGCCCGAGAATATCAGTCGTAATAGCAATACATGTTCTGCCGCCCGAGAATATCAGTCGTAATAGCAATACATGTTCTGCCGCCCGAGAATATCAGTCGCAATATGCTTCCAGCAATCATTTCTACCCGAGCGTGATTCACACAAAAAAATCACCATTGCACAACCTACTAAAGCCAAAATAATCCAACTGTTCTCTGGGCTATTAATATAGTTTCTTGCTGGCGTAAGCTATAGGTGGTTTCTTGCTGGCGTAAGCTGTAGGTCGTTTCTTGCCATTGTGATCCTGAAGTAGAACCGCTCCAATGCCGATGTCGGAGGCATTTGTTCTAAGGATGATCTTCTGGCTGAAATCAGGAAGACTGAGAATAGGACTCTGATGTTTCTTCAAAGAAGAGAAAGCCAGTTCCTGATTTTCCGTCCATCTGATGATCGTGTT
Organism: Pycnopodia helianthoides; assembly: GCA_032158295.1. NCBI lineage: Eukaryota > Metazoa > Echinodermata > Asteroidea > Forcipulatida > Asteriidae > Pycnopodia > Pycnopodia helianthoides. The sequence goes on along the minus strand of JASTWB010000502.1, from coordinate 10,740 downwards.
GGGCTCACGGCGTTTTGTCGTGTCACTTAGAGGTGCTGCAATGGCGGCAAAATCTGGAATGAACTTCCTATAGTAGTTTACACAGAACCCATGAATGATCTCATTTGTTTCTTTGTTTCAGGTCTTGGTGCGTCTTTAATCTTCTCTAGTTTGTCAGGCAGGGGGTGGAGTTTTCCTTCTCCAAAAACATGTCCTAGAAAGTTAATACTGGGGAACCCAATATGGCAATTTGACGGTCGAGCACTCAATTTAGATTCCCGAAGTCGTTTTAATACTTTATTCAGTTTGGCCGGTCGGTCTTCCCAGTTGGTTGTAGGAACTTCTCTTAGAAGTCGGAACAGGTTTTGTTTTCGTCGAGATTTGTATTGTTTTTATTATTATTATTCTATGTTTCCACCTAAATCCCCATAGCATTTGTACACAATTTTGTTTAAATCTTTAAAAAAAACCTTAGTGAATATGAAAGACTTAGATCCTATATCCTATTGAAGATTAGTTCCTAAACTTAACATTTAATCTAATAATGGTTAAAATTCTTAATTAATTAGCCATGTTTTTAGTAAGATCAATATTTAATTAGCAAACCTAGTTCGAACCATATCACAAAAAGTAACCCCCCGATCGTCAAACTTTTTTCAGTTTTACACTTCTGGGATACTGTAGATGTGTTTTCCGGCCTAAAATTACGGACGACGTCACTATGACATCATTTATTGCGCGTTTTGTATATGTGTACAAAACACATGGCGCTAAAAGTGTAACATTTTGCTGGTCAAAAGCACAATTTTTTTCTGAATAAGTTAATTGTTAGTTTCCTAAATCACATATAGTGTTTTGAAAGTTAAATGCTTTTATTTAAAAGATATTCCTGGCCATTAAAAATAATCAAATACAATGTAGTTTCACGATAATTAACGATTTAAGATTGGTAAATCTGACCCATAAAACAAACTCTGTGTTGCGCAATCACGGCAATGCGTCGGAGATTGCGCTGCTGTTTATTCCTAACCGAAGGTGGACCAATTGGTTTGTACACACCCCATTGGATTTGTGTGTGACCAACATATGATATGAAAGTTTTTTTTTTTTTTTCAAAAGGCATTTGATTGGGATAAGTTAGGCCGTGTCCGAAACGGCGACTTTGGCTACAGCTACGGCTAGGGCGCGCGTGTCTGCCTATCCTTTAACACTGACAGACGCGCTGATCTAGCCGTAGCTGTAGTCGCCAATTCTTGTACCTTATAAAATTTATTAGAATGAAAAACTGTGACGTCATCAGGTGTCAAACCGGAAGTGGGACCATGTCTCAAGAACTACACAACCGATTTTCAATTTCTTTTCAGTTATAGATCCTTTGAGCATTAAAATTTATTTTGGTTAACGTGACCCCGGGTTGACCTTTACTTCCGGGTCAACCGAAAGTGGGACCATATTTCAAGATGTACACAGCAAATGTTCAATTTCTTTTCAGTTATAGATCTACTGAGCATTAAAAAATTAAACTTCGATTACCGTGACCCCTTGATGACCTTTACTTCTGGGTCAACCGGAAGTGGGACCATATCTCAAGAAGTACACACCCGATTTTCAATTTTCTTTCAGTTATAGATCCTTTGAGCATTAAACATTGAACTTTGGCCATGACTCCTTGTTGACCTTTCCTTCCGGTCCAAACAGGAAGTTCAAACATTAAAAATCATATGTCTTGAACCACATGTCATAAAGTCATAATCTTTGTGATGTTTGCTAGCTTAATACAGAGCATTTAATCAGATTAAAACAAAACGGAACAGCTTTGTGTTTGTTCACAAACACCTAAGGTCTAGTTATGTTTGTTGTGTACCACAGTACAGGGTTTCCACTGTCCAGTCCGCTAATTTATGCGAGAGATTCTTTATAACAAGTCATGAATGTTATGGAGTGTGGCTGGTGATTAAAGTTTGAGAAGTTGCATCAACCGATTTTGTGCAGAAAGATATAACATTTTGATAATATTGCTTTAAAGAAATTGCCTAAAATACAAACCTGTATAATTACAGAGAGGCGATGCCATGCATGCCTCTGTTTAATTCCAGGCCTGTTATTTAACCTATAAGTAATACCTTAAGTAAATTTGTAAAATGTAATTTTGTTTGACTCTGAAAAAAAAGATATTTACATCTAAATTAACTTTAAATGTTTATTTGAAGAAAATTGGACGATGCATCTTAAACATCAATACTGCATTCATAATGTACAATGTGCATTTTTACTTGGTCAAAGCCTGCGTGTCACACTTTCAGCACATCATCAATGGAATATTGTTGTTATTCTTGATTAAAAGAAAAACGCTTCTTATTACAGGTGAAAAGGATAAGATTTTTCATGCCTACCATATCATACAACCTGGGAAGTGGCATTGTAAGGAGACTACCAAAAGGGGATGCAACTTGATCTGGAATTATTTATACTGGTAGTTTACAAAGGTAAGATCAAATTTACCATTTGAAACTTTGCATGGTGGGAGTACAATCAAGTGAGGTTTGCGGTGACACACATCTCCTGAAGACGATCAGAGCATACTGATCCAAACGTCCATCGAGTTGTCGAACCCCCCCCCCCCTTCTTCTTAGAACCACCACTACCCACAAGAGAGAGATGTCACCGCAAACCTCACTTGAAATTTATCTGAATAACACAGATTAAGTTCAACCTGTGTATTCCGGGAGGAACAACAGTTACTGGTTCCTTATCATTCAATGTGGCCTTGCAGGGTCATCTGAGGTTTAGAGCAACAAAGTTTGTAATCTGCTTGAACCAGGTATATGCAGATTTCATCTCTCCATCTGTGATTGACTTTGCAGGCTTTCATTTTGGGTCCAATTTCATAGAGCTGCTTAAGCAGATAATAGTGCCAAGCAAAACTAAGCAGGAAACAGGCATGATATCTGACCCTCAGGAAAGAGCTGACCGTTTTATTGGGTACAAGGGCTGACCTACATATATGGGATATGCTTTTACTGACATTTTTGAAGCTTTTAAAAAGAACCTTTGCTAATTTTTCCGAAGGCAAACAAAATTGGAAATCAGACTAAATAATGGATGACACGTGACGCATGTTCCACCAATCAAATGACAAGGATTTGTATGTGAGCTGTGTGGTATATAGGTTCAAGTAGTTTATGTGTTAATAAATTTATGTACTGTACTTACAATTGAAACTTGATTTGCAACCAATTGAATAGCATCACTTAAGTAGTCCATTTTGTAGTATTCATCTACATCAACTGGTTCCACCTCTAACCATTTGCTGAAAGAAAAACAAAAAAGAAATATAATGTAACTTTTACACAATAAGACAGACACCTTCAGAACGGTATTGTGAATACCAGCAAATACTAGTGTGTTGTGTCTAGTGCATCTAACTCAAAACCTGGGTCAAATTTCATAGAGCAGGTATCCTTCTCATTTCTGCCAAGCAGAAAATTATTTTAAGCAATTTTTGTTCTGCTTATTAAGCAGTTTTATCAAATTTGGCCCTGATGGCTGAGTCATCAGAGTCTGGGTTTGAGTCCCGGTCGTGACACTTTTGTCATTGAACAAGACACTTAAACTGAGTTGCTTCTGATCGACCATATGGGTACATCTGCGACTTGCTGGGGGTAGAGAATGCTAATGTGAATGCCTAGCAAACTGTGAACTCATTTGGTGGCCGGTGCTGCATACTCCTAATGAGTTTAGAGGGTTTTTAGAAATGCTCCATGCCCAAAGAGCAGGGGTAATAATATTGTTTGTACAAGTAAGGTGCATTGAGGGGCCTTCTTGGCTTAAAAAGGCACATAATAAATAAACATTTAGAGAGGTTTTGAAAGTCTACGGATAATATACGGATACGGGTGCGTCAACACTTTGTGTGTCCATGTTTTGCATGCATGTTGACATCGCATACGGGAGCTCATACATGAACACGTACCTTGAAAAAGGATACCGTTTTTCACTGATTTTAGTTGTATTTTGCCGTAGATAGAAAACATTTTCCTTGGTATTGCTTATAAAGGTGTCATTCATGATACAGATGTAATAGTCCTTTGTCATGTTTGTAAGCAAAAATTGAGAAAATATAGTGCAAACAGGGTCTCTGTTTTGCCAGGCTTGATGGAAACCTTTACAGGCGTTTAACGTGTGGGTCCGAAAATTAAACAGTTAAATAAAAATACTATTCAATCAAATTCTCCAATATATATACAAAATGTTTACAAGCCTTGGCTTATTAGGATCGTGCCTCCACAATACTGTATTTTTTTGCATTTATGTTATGTACTGTTCAGAATGGAAATAAATGTAATATTGAATATTGAATTCTTTGAATTGAATTTGTTTTGCTCGCAAAACCTATGCCAACGTAACTTGGCCTAGGCCCAACACATAACTCTATGATTGCGAAACAAAATCTGATGTGCATCCAACTTGAACGGATACCATTATCCGATCTGTCTGTATACGTACATTGAATCTGTACACTTGTGAAACCTCTCTATTGTTATTGTTATTATTATTATTATTGCGTGTACATATGTATGTGGGTGAAGGACAAATACAAAATTTATTATTAAAATTCTAAAGTTATGGCAAATTTTTTCCATAATTTATCTCTATACATAGTAGTCTATAGTCATAGCCTAGCGCAGACAATAAATTGCTTTCAAGGTTAGTGGTCTAATCGGTTTTTGAATCAGTGAGAATACTTTGTCGATTTACGTCATTGCTCATATCAATACCAAAGGTGACAAACGATAACAGAAATGAAGTGTTTATCACTGTATCTTTTAACATTTTAAATCTAAAAAGTGTGATTGTCATGTACCTAATTAAAGCAAAGTTCCTTTTACTGTTTTTTCTTTAACTTGGATAATTTCCAGCCTTTATTGTGAAACCAAACTTGCTCCATGGCTGAACTAACACGTCAATTAAAATTTTCACTTTCCGAGTGCATAATATTAAAGCATTTATGGAAAGGGAAGGAAACTAAAAGATTGCTGCATACATGGCATAACTAATCCAGTTTCAAAATCATTTTTACAAATTACAAAGCCAACTTGGCCTACATGTTTTGTAATTACTGTATCCTGTTGGCAATGACTTTCATTGCTTGTGGCTGCTGCAGGCCCAAAGTTAATCAATAATACTATTACCTTTTTATGTAGCGCTATAACAACGGGCGTCTCAAAGCGCTTATCATTATATATTTCCAGACAAGTTTTTGAAGTTTTTGAATTATGAGACCCAGTTTAAATGTAACACCTTGTAAGGGATTCACAAGATACTGTGGCACATTTCAGCTGCCACTGCCAGAAACACATGGGCAAACCCCCCTTCTCTTAGCGATAAAGTGTAACTGGGTTCTTTTACGTGCATTACACGTGAAAAAGCCAGCGGACTAGTGAAATGACAAGCTAACTGTCCTGCTGGCCAGTCACTAAAACAGTTAAGGGCAAACCCTGTATGGAGTGCTGTATGTTTGTATACCAAAAAAAAGTCTTTGAAAATCCAGATTGAGATAGGCCTAACAGGAAAGTAAGATCGAGGGCGCTCTGTTTACTGACCGATCTCTTTGACCGTTTCATTCTATGAAAGAGAATTTCATAAGCAACAAAATTGTCTTTACTTTCTTTTCACCAAAATTAAATCTTTAGGATACTCAAACAGATGGATATGGTGATAGACATTCCAGTAAATCTGCTGCCATATTGTGGATATCCCTCCCTTTAGAAAATGAAAACGGCTAGTGATAACCAGCAAAGCGACTATGCCTGGTCGGCTGGTTCCAAATAGTCACCTAGTCCAACCATCATCGACTAGACAGAGTTCTGGCTAACTTTAGTCGAACTATGATCAACGACAGATCTTGCGCGAACTCAGCCTTATCTGGACATGCATGTATAACTACCTTTTGAATTTGTCAATTCAAACTGTAAGAATTTCCTTAAAAACTCACTGCACAAAAGTTACAAGCTTATCAAACATGATAAGTGTTTTTTAAAACCGTCAACTACCGAGGCAGCTCATTATAAGGATAATTTCAAGCAAAATTCTTGGAACTGACAGCAATTGAGAATCTAGGTAAACGCTGTATATGGCTGGTACCATGTGGTGGATGATATCGAACCCACCAATATCCTGTACCTGTTGCGTGCTTGGCAGGAAGTTGTCGTGAAATGCATTTGACTACTTGGACATACAATCACAAGGAAAAAAAACAAAAACAAAAAACTCTGCCCATTTTTAACAGGAAACATTACAAGCATGTGGGATTGCGAAATACCAGAGTGACAAAGACATTGCTTTTCTTTAGAGCCAATAAAAATGAGCATAGGGCCTAATGTATGTAAAAGTGTATTGTCATGTACAAAGGTTCAGTGGCATGGCCTTCAAGAATAACAATACACACTTCCTCATAGCATGGAAAACACAAGGGTATTCTTTTGTTCACAACACAAAGAACCTTAAGTATGTTGACTCTGACCAATTACATTGTGATCAGTTTCTACATGAATGAACAAAAAACAATAATTATGTACGCATGTATATATACATGTATATATGTGTGTGTTTTTCAAAGGAATTTTTATTGTATTTCACATGTTAAAGTGAACACTGGTCAACAAATTAATCCTTGAGAAACAGTGTCTCAAATTTTAAGAAAAATCTCCACTATACCACAGGTTTGATAGCTCACAATCTTTCATTTGAACAGAAATACTCCGTGTACAAGACCATTTCCCCCTTTTTTACAAGCTTTAAAGGGGATTCATAGACTTGAAACGCTTCAAAGTGTACCTCAGCAAATGTCCTTAAAGTGCAACTCTGTGCTTGGAAAATTAAAAAAAATGGTAGAGTGGATGCAGGGCCCTAGTTAACACCGGACTGCAGGCGAGTCCGGTGCACTCGCAAGCTCGGCCACGTCACTCCTGAATGTAACATCAACAGAACTAAAACTCACTCTATGTAAGTTGTCAGGCTGGCCTCCTCCACCCACTGCTGCCATTTAACGGGGAGGAATTCTTCTCCAAAGAGATACGGTGCCATCACACGTATCCTCATCGTCTTAATGTGAACTTCATACTTTGTCTTGAGGCCTGTGGTTTTGACCCATTGCTGACGTTCCTTAGAGTTCTGAAACGACATATTAAAAAAAACGGTGTTTCTCTTTTAATGTACAGACACAATGACCCAAATCTAGACCCAGTACAAAGGGGAGGGGGGAACTTCACTGCCAAAAATACAATAAATTGTCATTTTTTACAACAAAGCTGTCAAAATACCCATATCACTGGCAAATCAATAACCCATGCTTGTTGTATTTGAATGCCTGGTACAAAGAAAAGTTACCGTTTCATTCACATGTTGAAACACTTTCAGGTGATTTCAGGTACAACCAAGGTACAACCAAGGTATAACCAAGGTACAACCAAGGTACAACCAAGGTACAACCAAGGTACAACCAAGGTACAACCATTGGAAAGATAAGCAATTCACAATACAGTTTGCCCTCTACAGCTTACCAAGAGGAGGCCAGTTTTGCAGTGTATCGTGGGAAAATGATCAACAAGTTTTAGTTGTCACGCATCGCCCACCACGTACATTATGTAAGTTTATCTGTGGTTTTATGAACCGCCCATAATAAATATTTCATTACGTTCACTACTATTGTATAAAGCTGGCATACCAATGAAAGTGCAGAATGATCCATCGTTTCTGCTGAGAGTTAATCACGGTTCTGAAAAGAGAAGGGACAAAACATTTGAGTTTATCGTTTAAATAATACACACCCACCAATTCAAGTCAATTCAAGTCAATTTAATTCAATATTTTATTAGTCATGTTAAGAAGTATATGAAATTCCTTTTCCTGATATGAAAGCATTTATAAAACCACATGAAAGTACAACACACCACTCTAGATATTTACAATTGAAAGTGTTTTAAATTATTACAAAATAATAAATACAGAGAGCGGAGAGTAACACAATAAAAACTTTCCACTAAAATTCAAACTGCAAAAAATAGTACAATTGTACACCAGCCCTGATACTTCATGCAGACAACAGAGGCAATTGCCTCCATGCCCCTGATCACTGCCTTGGTGCCCCTTGAAATGTTCCAGTAGAAATTCAAATTGCCCTCAAAGAGGTGCCCTTAACTATGGAAAAACTGCCCTAACAACTGAACAAGAACAAAGTATCAGGGCCAATGATACACACAGATCTTCATTAAGTGCACAGAACTAACTGTGTACTGTGTACATGCATTCCCTCATCAGTGCTCGAATTTGGGGGAAAAATCCACAAGACCACAGGACTTGTATATCAAAATGTTTACTGGACCAGAAATAATTTTTCAAGACCAGATTCATACTGAGAAAATACTTCCTTGCACAGTTTATCTTGCATTTAATTGAACAAGCACTAAGACATAATAAGAGAATATTTACCTCATTTGTCTTTAAGGGTATTACGTTTACTTCAAATCGTTACTCAAAGTCAACATTTGAACATAATTTGTTTCTGTTCCAGACATTATAGAGTGAGGTACATGTACATGTACATGAATTGAAACCACAAGACCGCCGGACTTGTCTGGTCATGAGTTTACTGGCCCAATGCTAAAATCACTGGCCTCGGGCCTGTGGTCCAGTGTCAAATTCGAGCCCTGCTCATGGTATCATATTGCAGGTTGGCATGGTTTATCTATCATTCAAAACCACTTGAATGGTATTGAATGGTCAGACAGCAAGAGGGTTAACCATGTAAAGAACACTTTAAAGGTAGGGTCCATATGAACTGCCCTTGTTGAAACCAATAAAACTATGTCGTAAAAATTTGAATCTCCAAAGATCTTTAGGAACTTTTCAGGGTGTATGTTTGAATGCTGCTCCTCAATCTGGCCAGAGATACATGTTTGTACCCGCTGACACTTTGCTACATGTAAATGTGGCCAATTTTTTTTTTTTTTCTCAATAAGCAGGCACTGTATTCAACTAAAACTTTCACAGGTGACTTTCATTTATCTCTTTGAATGCGCCTATAACTCGACAAAATGCGACAAAAACCAAATGGTGACCCTACATGTACATGTACACATTCAAAACAGCCTTTCTTTAGATTTTGTTTGTGTGTGTGGTAATCCAGATTGTACAAAAATGTAAAACCAAATACAAAAAAACTAAAGAGCGGTCACAAAACAAACAATTTTTGACAAAATGGCAAACAGCACAAAATACAACATTTAAAAAAGGAACCAACAATACAATGTTTTCAAAAAAGAACCTAACAAAAATTTGATAAATCAATAAATAAATAGTATACAAATGAATAAATATAACAAATTACACCCAAATAAAATAACAACAAACACAGAGTGCCCCAACATGAATTGTTAAACTTAAAGGGCACACATGGTGTTATTTCCCTTTAAAGTAACTTTAACCCTAACAAACTAGACCCTTGGGTAGACATACTGCCCAAATCCTTCAAAATCCTTTTGAGACAGAAGTGAGGCAGTCCAAAAAGGTCAAAAAAGCCCAAAACCTTCAGAATCCTATTTTTGGCAAAGCTGCATAATACCTAAAACCTTCAAAATCCTCCTATGTAAAAACAGCCCGATAGCCCAAGTCCTGCGAAATCCTACCCTAACAAAAACTCATTTCAGCCCAAACCCTTCAAAATCCTCCTGTGTTGCAGATCCCTAATAGCCCAAATCCTTCGCAATCCTGCACTTTGACAATGAGGATATCATAGGACTTGGGTTCTTTAGGGTTAAAGTGTTTTTTACCCATAATGCAATGTTTTGTAATTAGGAATAAAAAATGACTCACAAATTTAACACTTACATACATGTATGAATCAACTGACTTGGAGGACATGTTCTTCCCTCTCTTGCATTCAGATACCAATGATTTGTTTATTTCAAAATAGTCCCATTTGATCTACAGAGCGACAGTGTGTTGCCATAAGCCAGTTGATTTGGGGAGTTCCCAATTACACCAATATAGATTTGATCATCACACCGTGAAATGACCAAAAAAAGCATGGACCCTCCTCTGATCAAGTAACTCCTTTATCCTGACAAACGTACTATGTAGCCATTGTTTTCCTTTGGGATGGCAGTTGTGGACCTATCATTCCCTTTTGTTATAATGTTCATAAACATTAGTTATTTGTATAACACATGTACATATATAATGAAAGTTTCTAAGTGTAATGTGCTTTAATGTTCACTACCTTATGAAAGAATGTTGTGTACAAAGTCTATGACAGAATGTTAACTACAGGGACATAGGAAAGAACAACAGATGTCTCCACAGAGATGTTAAAAATAGAATAGTGTGAGTTGATGAAACACATGAAAATCATCACATAGAACAATTTTTTTTGTAAAGCTCTAGATTGTACAGTACTAGAGCTACATGAATAAAAACGAAACATAAATATCGAGTAAACGTATGTTAAAAAGCATTCTAAGGACCTTGCTTTAAACATGTTAAATTCAGCAGGATGGTAAATACACACATGTACACATGTATGGCAGTACCCACCCTCATTTTTATAACATTGATCTCAGAAAATTTGTACTGCATAGCAGGGAATACATTAATGTTGTACAATCATTTTACAACATCACTTAAAGTTTTTCAAATTTTTAATTGCAAAACTGTCATGCGTGTTAAAAATTTAAATTTGTATTATTATTATCATCCATAGAA
>JASTWB010000501.1:0-15778 GCA_032158295.1 Pycnopodia helianthoides | reverse complement strand
TAAGGGTTGGGGAACCCGGGGGTTTTTTTTTTTTATTTTGGAAATTAAAATAAAAAAATAAAAAATTAAATTTGAAATTTAATTCGAACTTTTGTTAGTAAAAGTTAAGACGCATGGTCCATGGCGGACCCCTGACTCTAAAGAAAAAGGGTTGGGGGTTCAGACCCTAAAGGGTTTTTTTTATTTTTGGAAATTGAAAAAAAATAAAATTTTAAAATTAAATTTGAAATTTTAAATCCAACGAAGTCTAGTCAAAAGTTAAGAGCAGCGTGGCCCGGGGCGGGATCCTGCTCTGAAGAAAAAAGGTTCAGGGGTTCGAGACCCTGGGGGGTTTTTTTTTTATTTTGGAAATTGAAAATAAATAAAAAAAATTTAAATTTAAAATTTTTCCCCCAACTTAGTCTATAAAAATTTAAGGCGCAGTGGTCCGTGGGGACTCCTGACTCCAAAAAAAGGTTCCGGGTTCAGACCCGGGGGGGGTTTTTTTTTTTTTTTTGGAAATTGAAAAAAAAAAAAAATTTAAAATTAAATTTGAAATTTAATCCGAACGTAGTCTAGTAAAATGTAAAGCCAGTGGTCCACACCGGACCCCTGACCTGAAGAAAAAGGTTCGGGTTCGAGACCCGGGGGGTTTTTTTTTTTAAAATTGAAAAAAAAATAAAATTAAATTTAAATTTAAATTTAAACCCGAACTTTTAGTCAGTCAAAAGTGTAAGGCACAGTGGTCCATGGGGGATCCTGACTCTGAAAAAAAAGGTTCAGGGTTCGGCCCCTTGGGGGTTTTTTTTATTTTGGAAATTAAAAATAAATAAATTAATTAAATTTAAAATTTAATCGAAGTGTTAGTCAAAAGGTAAGAGCAGCAGTGGTCCAGGGCAGGATCCTGACTCTGAAGAAAAGGTTCGGGTTCGAACCCTGGAGTTTTTTTTTTTATTTGGAAATTGAAAAAAAATTAAAAATTAAATTAAATTTGAAATTTTTTAATTCGAAGGTAGTCTAGTCAAAAGTGAAGGGCGCAGTGGTCAGTGGCAGGACCCCTGACTCTGAAGAAAAGCTCAGGGTTTTTCGAGACCCTAGGGGTTTTTTTTATTTTGGAAATTGAAAATAATAAAATAAAATTAAATTTGAAATTTTAAATTTCGAACGTAAGTTAGTCAAAATGTAAAGCAGCAGTGGTCCAGTGGCAGGACTCCTGACTCTGAAGAAAAAGGTTCAGGGTTCGAGACCCTGGAGTTTTTTTTTTTTTGGAAATTGAAAATAAATAAAATTTAAAAAATTAAATTTGAAATTTTAATTCGAACGTAGTCAAAGTCAAAAGTTTTAAGAGCAGCAGTGGTCCAGGGGCAGGACTCCTGACTCGGGAAGAAAAAGGTCGGGGTTCGAGACCCTAGGGTTTTTTTTTTTTTTGGAAATTGAAAATAAAAAAATTAAAATTTAAAATTTAAAATTTAATCCCGAACGTAGTTAGTCAAAAGTGTAAGAGCACAGGGGTCCAGTGGCAGGACTCCTGATTGAAGAAAAGGTCGGGTTCGAGCCCCTAAAGGTTTTTTTTTTTTTTTGGAAATTGAAAATAAATAAATTTAAATTAATTTAAAATTTAATCCGAACGTGTCAGTAAAGTGTAAGAGCAGCAGGGGTCGGGGGAAACTCTGACTCTAAGAAAAAGGTTCGGGGTCGAGCCCCTTTGGGGGGTTTTTTTTTATTTTGGAAATTGAAAATAAAAAAATTTTAAATTAATTTAAATTTAAATTTCAAACGTAGTCAGTAAAAAGGGTAAGAGCAGCGGGGCCCATGGCAGGATCCTGACTTGAAAAAAAGGGGTCGGGTCGAGACCCTGGGGTTTTTTTTTATTTTGGAAATTGAAAAAAAAATTAAAATTAAATTAAATTTGAAATTTAACCCGACTATTAGTCAAAAGTGTAAGAGCAGCAGTTCCAGGGGAAAGGATCCTGACTCTAAGAAAAAGGTTCGGGTTCGGCCCCTTTGGAGGGTTTTTTTTTTTTATTTTGGAAATTAAAAAATAAATAAAATAAAATTAAATTTAAATTTTAATCCGAATAGTCAGTCAAAAGTGTAGAGCAGCATGGTCAGTGGCAGGACTCCTGATCTGAAGAAAAAGGTCAGGGTTTCGAGCCCCTAGGGTTTTTTTTATTTGGAAATTAAAAAATAATAAAATTAATTTAAAATTTTTAAAATTTAATTCGAACGTAGCTTAAAATTTAAGAGCAGCAGTGGTCCAGGGGCCCCGGACTCCTGACTCTAAAAAAAAGGTTTAGGGTTGGGGGGGCCCCTGGAGGTTTTTTTTTTTTTTTTGGGAAAATTTGAAAATAAATAAAATTAAATTAAAAATTTAAATTTAATTCAAAAGTAGTCTAGTCAAAAGTGTAAGAGCAGCATTTGGTCAGTGGAGGACTCCTGACCAAAAAAAAAGGTCAGGGTTCGAGCCCCTTGGGGGTTTTTTTTTTTTTGGAAATTGAAAAAAAATAAAATTTAAAATTTAAAAATTGAAATTTAATTTCCGAAGTAGTTAGTCAAAAGTGTAAGAGCAGCAGTGGTCCGTGGCAGGACTCCTGACTTAAAAGAAAAAGGGTTTCGGGTTGGGCCCCCTAGGTTTTTTTTTTTATTTTGGAAATTAAAATAAAAATTAAATTAAATTTAAATTTTTAATCGAACGTGTCAAGTCAAAAGTGTAAGAGAAGCAGGGGTCGGGTGGCAGGACTCCTACCTAAGAAAAAAGGTCAGGGTTCGAGACCCTGGGGGGTTTTTTTTATTTTGGAAATTGAAAATTTAAATAAAATTAAATTAATTTTTGAAATTTAATTCGAACGAGTTAGTAAAAAGTGTAAAAGCAGCAGTGGTCCGTGGCGGGACTCCTGACTCTAAAAAAAAGGTTCGGGGTTCGAGCCCCTAAAGGGTTTTTTTTTTTTTTTTTTGGAAATTGAAAATAAATAAAAAAAATTAAATTTGAAATTTAAATTTCCGAACTAGTCTAGTCAAAATGAAAGGGAGCAGATTCCAGGGGGCAGGCTCCTGATCGAAGAAAAAGGTTAGGGTTCGAGCCCCTTGGGGGTTTTTTTTTTTTTGGAAATTGAAAATAAATAAAAAAAAATTAAAATTTAAATTTTAAATCCGAACGTATCAATAAAAATTTAAGGCAGAGTGGCCCAGGGGCAGGACTCCGACTCAAAAGAAAAAGGTCGGGGTTCGAGACCCTGGAGGTTTTTTTTTTTTTTTGGAAATTGAAAATAAAAAAAATTTAAAATTAATTTTGAAATTTAAATCGAACTTTAGTCAGAAAGTTTTAAGAGCAGCAGTGGTCCAGGGGCGGGCTCCGATCTGAAGAAAAAGGTTCGGGGTTCGAGCCCGGGGGGGGTTTTTTTTTTTTTTTTATTTTGGAAATTAAAAATAAAAAAAATTTAAAAAAAATTTTTAAATTTAATTCAAAGTAGTCTAGTCAAAAGTTAAGAGCAGCAGTGGTCCAGTGGCAGGACTCCTGATTTGAAAAAAAAAAGGTTCGGGGTTCGAGACCCTGGAGGTTTTTTTTTTTTTTTGGGAAATTTGAAAATAAAAAAAATTTAAAAATTAAAATTTAAAATTTAATGAACTGTTAGTAAAAAAGGTAAGGCACATGGCCCAGTGGCAGGACTCCTGACTCAAAAGAAAAAGGTCAGGGTTCGAGACCCTGGAGGTTTTTTTTATTTTGGAAATTGAAAATAAATAAAAAAAAATTAAAATTTAAATTTTAAATTCGAACGTAGTCAGTCAAAAGGTAAGAGCGCAGGGCCCATAAGGCCCCTGACCTGAAGAAAAAAGGTTCGGGGTTTTCGAGACCCTGGGGGGTTTTTTTTTTTTTTTGGAAATTGAAAATAAATAAAATTAAATTTAAATTTTTAAAATTTTAATTTCCGACGTAGTCTAGTAAAAAGGAAGCAAGTGGTCCAGTGGCGGACCCCTGACTCTAAAAAAAAAAAGGTTTCAGGTTCGGCCCCTGGAGGTTTTTTTTTTTTTGGGGAAATTGAAAAAAATAAAAAAAATTTAAATTTAATTTTAAATTTCGAACGTAGTTAGTCAAAATGTTAAGGCAGCAGTGGTCAGTGGCAGGACTCCGACTCTAAGAAAAAGGTTCGGGTTCGAGACCCTGGGGGGTTTTTTTTTTTTTGGAAATTTGGAAAAAAAAATAAATTAATTTTTAAATTTAATCCAAAACGTAGTCAGTCAAAGGTGTAAGAGCAGCAGGGGTCCAGTGGCAGGACCCTGACTTTTAAGAAAAAGGGTTTCAGGGTTCGGACCCTGGGGGGTTTTTTTTTTTTTTTTGGAAATTGAAAAAAAAAAAAAATTTAAATTTAAATTTAAAAATCCAAAAGTATTTAAGTCAAAAGGTAAGACACAGTGGCCCAGTAAAATCCTGACCTGAAGAAAAGGTTTCGGGTTCGAGACCCTGGAGGTTTTTTTTTTTTTTGGAAATTGAAAATAAAAAAAATTAAATTAATTTAAAATTTTAAATTTCGAACGTGGTCTAGTAAAAAAATTTAAGGCAGCAGTGGTCCAGTGGCAGGCCCGACTCTAAGAAAAAGGTTCAGGGTTGAGCCCCTTTGGGGGGTTTTTTTTTTTTTTGGAATTAAAAATAAATAAAAAAATTAAATTTTAAATTTTAAATTTGAACGAATCAGCAAAAGTGTAGAGCGCAGTGCCCCAGGGCGGGCTCCTGTCTAAGAAAAAGGTTTCAGGGTTCGAGACCGGGGGGGTTTTTTTTTTTTTTTGGAAATTTGAAAAAAAATAAATTTAAATTAATTTGAAATTTAATCCGAACGTTAGTCGGGTCAAAAGTGTAAGAGCAGCAGTGGTCCGTGGCAGGACTCCTGACTCTGAAAAAAAAGGTTCGGGGTTCGAGACCCTTGAGAGGTTTTTTTTATTTTGGAAATTGAAAAATAAATAAAATTAAATTAAATTTGAAATTTAATCCGAAAGTAGTCTAGTCAAAAGTGTAAGAGCAGCAGTGGCCCAGTGGCAGGACCCCTGACTCTGAAGAAAAAGGTTCGGGGTTTCCCGAGACCCTGGAAGGTTTTTTTTTATTTTTTGGAAATTGAAAATAAATAAAATTAAATTAAATTTAAATTTAATTCGAACGTAGCCCTAGTCAAAAGTGTAAGAGCAGCAGTGGTCCAGTGGCAGGACTCCTGACTCTGAAGAAAAAGGTTCAGGGTTCGAGACCCTGGAGGTTTTTTTTTATTTTTTTGGAAATTGAAAATAAATAAAATTAAATTTAAAATTTTTAAATTTAAATCCGAACGTAGTCTAGTCAAAAGTGTAGAGCAGCAGGGGGCCCAGTGGAAAGGACTCCTGACTCTGAAGAAAAAGGTTCAGGGTTCGAGACCCTAAAAGGTTTTTTTTTTTGGAAATTAAAAAATAAAAAAAAATTAAATTAAATTTAAAATTTTAAATTTCGAACGTAGTCTAGTCAAAAGTGTTAAGACAGCAGTGGTCCAGTGGCAGGACCCCTGACTCTGAAGAAAAAGGTTCAGGGTTGGGGAAAACCCTTGGGGGTTTTTTTTTATTTTGGAAAATTTGAAAATAAATAAAATAAATTAAATTTGAAATTTAAATTTCGAACGTAGTCTAGTCAAAAGTGTAAGAGCAGCAGTGGTCCAGTGGCAGGACTCCTGACTCTGAAGAAAAAGGTCAGGGTTCGAGGACCCTGAGGGTTTTTTTTTTATTTTGGAAATTGAAAATAAAAAAAATTTAAAATTAAAATTTTAAATTTAATCCGAACGTACTAGTCAAAAGTGTAAGAGCAGCAGTGGTCCAGTGGCAGGACTCTGACTCTAAAAGAAAAAGTTTCAGGGTTCGAGACCCTGGAGTTTTTTTTTTATTTTGGAAATTGAAAATAAATAAAATTAAATTAAATTTGAAATTTAATTCCGAACGTAGTCTAGTAAAAAGTGTAAGAGCAGCAGTGGTCCAGTGGAAAGGACTCCTGACTCTGAAGAAAAAGGTTCAGGGTTCGAGACCCTGGAGGTTTTTTTTTATTTTGGAAATTGAAAATAAATAAAATTTAAAATTAAATTTGAAATTTAATCCGAACGTAGTCTAGTCAAAAGTGTAAGAGCAGCAGTGGTCCAGTGGCAAGCTCCTGACTCTGAAGAAAAAGGTTCAGGGTTCGAGCCCTTGAGGTTTTTTTTTTTATTTGGAAATTGAAAATAAAAAAAATTTAAAAATTAAATTTCAAATTTAATCGAACGTAGTCAGTAAAAAGTGAAGAGCAGCAGTGGTCGAGTGGCAGGACTCCTGCCCTCTGAAGAAAAAGGTTCAGGTTCGAGACCCTGGAGGGTTTTTTTTATTTTGGAAATTGAAAATAAATAAAATTTAAAATTTAAAATTTTTGAAATTTAATCCGAACGTAGTCTAGTCAAAAGTTTTAAAGAGCAGCAGTGGTCCAGTGGCAGGACTCCTGACTCTAAAGAAAAAGGTTCGGGGTTCGAAAACCTTTGAGGGTTTTTTTTATTTTGGAAAATTTGAAAATAAATAAAATTAAATTAAATTTAAATTTAATCCAAAACGTAGTCTAGTAAAAAGTGTAAGGCAGCAGTGGTCCAGTGCAGGACCCCTTGACTCTGAAGAAAAAGGTTCAGGTTCGAGACCCTGGAGGATTTTTTTTTATTTTGGAAATTTGAAAATAAATTTAAAATTAAATTAAAATTTGAAATTTAATTCCGAACGTAGTCTAGTCAAAAGTGTAAGAGCAGCAGTGGTCCAGTGGCAAGGACTCCTGACTCTGAAGAAAAAGGGTTTTCAGGGTTCGAGACCCTGGGGGTTTTTTTTTTTTTTTTTGGAAATTGAAAATAAATAAAATAAAATTAAATTTGAAATTTAATCCGAACGTAGTCTAGTCAAAAGTGTAAGGAGGCAGATGGTCCCAGTGGCGGGCTCCTGACTCTGAAGAAAAAGGTTCGGGGGTTCGAGACCCTTGAGGGTTTTTTTTTTTTATTTTGGAAATTGAAAATAAATAAAATAAAATTAAATTTCAAATTTAATCGAACGTAGTCATCAAAAGTTTTAAGAGCAGCAGTGGTCAGTGGCAGGGACTCCTGACTCTGAAAAAAAAGGGTTTCAGGGTTCGAGACCCTGGGGGGTTTTTTTTTTTTTTTTGGAAATTGAAAATAAATAAAAAAAAAAAAAAAAAAAAAAAAAAAAAAAAAAAAAAAAAAAAAAAAAAAAAAAAAAAAAAAAAAAAAAAAAAAAAAAAAAAAAAAAAAAAAAAAAAAAAAAAAAAAAAAAAAAAAAAAAAAAAAAAAAAAAAAAAAAAAAAAAAAAAAAAAAAAAAAAAAAAAAAAAAAAAAAAAAAAAAAAAAAAAAAAAAAAAAAAAAAAAAAAAAAAAAAAAAAAAAAAAAAAAAAAAAAAAAAAAAAAAAAAAAAAAAAAAAAAAAAAAAAAAAAAAAAAAAAAAAAAAAAAAAAAAAAAAAAAAAAAAAAAAAAAAAAAAAAAAAAAAAAAAAAAAAAAAAAAAAAAAAAAAAAAAAAAAAAAAAAAAAAAAAAAAAAAAAAAAAAAAAAAAAAAAAAAAAAAAAAAAAAAAAAAAAAAAAAAAAAAAAAAAAAAAAAAAAAAAAAAAAAAAAAAAAAAAAAAAAAAAAAAAAAAAAAAAAAAAAAAAAAAAAAAAAAAAAAAAAAAAAAAAAAAAAAAAAAAAAAAAAAAAAAAAAAAAAAAAAAAAAAAAAAAAAAAAAAAAAAAAAAAAATATTAAATTTTTATTTAAAAAAAATTTTTTTTTTAAATTTTAAAAAATTTAAATTTTTTTAAAAAATTTTAAAAACCTTTGGCTTTTTTTTTTGGGGGGGGTTGGGAAAATTTTTAAAAATTTAAATTTAAAAAATATTTTTTTTTTAAATTAATAAAAAATAAAATTTAAAAAAAAGGGGTTTTCAAATTTACCCTTGGGGGGTTTTCGGGAAAAAAAAAATTTTTATTTTAAAAAAAAAAAATTTTTTTTTTAAATTTAAAAAAAAATTATAAAAAAAAAAGGTGGGTCAATTAAGAAATTTTTTAGACTTTTTTTTTTTTTTAAAAAAAAAAAAAAAATTTTAAAAAAAATTTTTTTTTGGAATTTAAAAAAAAAATTAAAAATTTCGTCGAGGGAGGGTTTTTTTTTTTTAAAAAAATTAAAAAAAATTTTAAAAAAATTTTTTAAAATAAAAAAAAAATTTTTTTTAAAAAATTTTAAAAAAGGTTGGGGAAAAAATTTGGGGGGTTTTTTTTTTAAAAGGGAAAAAAATAAAAAAAAAATTTTTAAAACTGGGGGAAAAAAATGAAAAAAAAAAATTAAAAAAATTTTGGGGAGCAAATTTTTTTTAAAAGGGGTTTAAAAAAATTAAATTTTAAAAAAAAAAAAAGGTTGAAAGGGGGGGTTTGGGGATTTGAAAAAAAAAATTTATTAAAGGGGTTTTTTTTTAAATTTTTAAATTGAAAAAAAAATTTAAAAAAAAAAAAACCCCCCCCAAAAAAAACCCCCCCAAAACCCCATTAAAAAAAAAAACCCCCCCCCCCCCCCCCCCAAAAAAAAAAAAAAAAAAAAAAAAATTTTTTAAAAATTTTCCAAAAAAAAAAAGGTGGGGCCCGGGGGGGGGGTTTTTTAAAAAAAATTTTAAATATTTTTTTTTTTTTTTGGAAATAAAATAAAAAAAAATTTTTAAAAATTTTTAAAAAAAAGGGTTCGTCAAAAAAGGGGGTTTTTTTGGGGAATAAAAAAAAAATTGGGGAAAACCGGGGGTTTTTTTTTTAAATTGAAAAAAAAAATAAAATAAAATTTTAAAAAAAGGAAAGTAAAAAAAGGGGAGTTGTTTTTTTTGAGAAAAAAAAAATTTTAATATTTTTTTTTTTATTTTAAAAAGGAAAAAAAAATTTTTTTTTAAAAATTTAATTGAAAATTTTAAAAATTTGGGGAAAAGGGGGTTTTTTTGGGGATTATTAAAAAAAATTGGATTTAAATTTTTTATTTGGGAAATTGAAAAAAAAAAAAAAAAAAAAAATTTTTTTTTTAAAAAAAAATTGGGGATGGGGTTTTTAAAGGGGATTTTAAAAAACTTTTAAAAAATTTTTTTTTTAAAGGTTTAAATTTTTTTTTTTAAAAAAAATTTAAAAAAAAAATTTGGGTTAACCCCGATTGGGTTGGGGAAAAGGGGGGGGAAACCCCTTTTTTAAAAAATTTAAAATTAAATAATTTTTAAAATTTTTTAAATTTAAAAAAAAAAATTAAAAAATTTAGGGGGGCCCCCAAAAAAAAAAGGGGGTTTGGAAATTTTTTTTTTTAAAAAAATTAAAATTAAAAGTTTTTAAAAAAATTTAAAAAAAATTTATAAAAAAAAAAGGGGGTCGGGTCGGGAAAAGGGGGTTTGGGGGTTTTTTTAAAAAATTTAAAAAAAAAAATTTTAAATTTTTTTAAATTTTAATAAAAATTTAAAAAAAAATTTTATCGGCCCCTTCTGGAAAAAAAGGCCAGGGCGAGCCGGGGTTTTTTTTTTTTTGGAAATTTAAAAAATTTTTTTTTAAATTTTAAAAAAAATCTAAAAATTGAAACGATGGCCCAGTCAATGTAAAAAAAGGTTTCGGGGTTCGGACCCGGGGGGTTTTTTTTTTTTAAAAAAAAAAAATTTTAAATTTGAAAAAAAAAAAATTTTTTTAAAAATTGAACTTTCCCCGGGGAGCTAAAAAAAAAAGGGTTTAAGGGTTTGGCCTGGGGTTTTTTTTTTAAAAATTTAAAAATAAAAAAAAAAAATTTTTTTTGGAAGCAAAAAAAGTGTAAGGGGGCGGGTTTTTAATTTTTATTGAAAAAAAAAATTTTAAAATTTTTTTTTTTTTTTGGGAAAAAAAATAAATAAATTAAAAATTTAAAATTTTTTTTAACCCAATTAAAAAAAGGGGGTTTTAAAGCCCCGGGGTTTTTTAAAATTGTTGAAAAAAATTTTATTTTTTTTAAAAAAATTTTTAAATTTTAAAAAAAAATTTAAAAAATATCAAAAAAAAGGGGTGGCCGGGCCTAAGGGGTTTTTTTTTTGGGGGGGGTTTTTATAAATTTTTTTTTTAAATTTAAAAATTAAATTTTTAAAAAATTTTTAAAAATTTTTAAAGAGGGCCCAAAATTAGAAGGGGGGTTGGGGAAAAAAATGGGGTTTTTTTTTAAAAAAAAATAAATAAAAAAAAAATTTTTTTAAAAAAAAAAAAATTTTTGGGGAAATTTCCGGAACTGAAAAAAAAGGTTGGGGCGCCCGGGTTTTTTTTTTTAAAAAAAAATTTAAAAAAAAAATTTTTTTGAATTTTTTAAAATTAAAAAATTTTAAAAAATTCTTAAAAAACGGGGGTTGGCCCTTTTTTTTTTTTGGGTTAAAAAAATTTTAAAAAAAAAAAATTTTTAATTTTTTTTTTTAAAAAGTAAAAGAATTAAAGGGGTTTTTCCCCGGGGTTTCGGGTTAGTTTTTTTTTATTTTGGAAATTGAAAAAATAAAATTAAATTAAATTTGAAATTTAAAATCCGAACGTATCTAGTCAAAAGTGTAAGAGAAACAGGGGGCCAGTGGCAGGACTCGCTCTGAAGAAAAAGGTCAGGGTCGAGACCCTAAAGGGTTTTTTTTTTTTGGAAAATTTGAAATAATAAAATTAAATTAAATTTGAAATTTAATCCGAACGGTCTAGTCAAAAGTGTAAGAGCAGCAGTGGTCCGTGGCGGGAAACCCTCCTGACTCTGAAGAAAAAGTTCAGGGTTCGAGACCCTGAAGGTTTTTTTTATTATTTTGGAAATTGAAAAATAAATAAAATTAAATTAAATTTGAAATTTAATTCGAACGTAGTCTAGTCAAAAGTGTAAAGAGCAGCAGTGGTCCCAGTGCAGGCTCCTGACTCTGAAGAAAAAGGTTCAGGGTTCGAGACCCTAGGGTTTTTTTATTTTTGGAAATTGAAAATAAATAAAATAAAATTAAAATTTAAATTTAATCTGAACGTAGGTCTAGTCAAAAGTTTTTAAGAGCAGCAGTGGTCCAGTGGCAAGCCCCTGATCTGAAGAAAAAGGTTCAGGGTTCGAGACCCTGGAGGGTTTTTTTTTTATTTGGAAATTGAAAATAAATAAAATTAAATTAAATTTAAATTTAATCCGAACGTAGTCTAGTCAAAAGTGTAGAGCAGCAGTGGTCCAGTGGCAGGACTCCTGACTCGAAGAAAAAGGTTCAGGGTTCGAGACCCTAAAGGTTTTTTTTTTATTTTGGGGAAATGAAAATAAATAAATTAAATTAAATTTGAAATTTAATCCGAATTTAGTTAGTCAAAAGTGTAAGGCACAGGGGTCCAGTGGCCCAATCCTGATTGAAGAAAAAGGGTCAGGGTTCGAGCCCCTGGGGGGTTTTTTTTTTTTTTTGGGGAAATTGAAAATAAAAAAATTAAAAAAAATTTTGAAAATTTAATTTGAACTTTTGTTAGTCAAAAGTGTAAGACCCGCGGGGGGGTCCAGTGGCGGACCCTGCTCGAAGAAAAAGGGTCAGGGTTCGAGACCCTGGGGTTTTTTTTTTTTTTTGGAAATTAAAAATTAAATAAAATTAAAATTAAATTTGAATTTTAAATTTCGAAGTAGTCTATAAAAGTTTTAAAAAAGCAGAGTGGCCATGGCAGGACCTGACTCTGAAAAAAAGGTTCAGGTTTGAGACCCGGGGTTTTTTTTTTTTTTGAAATTAAAAAATAAATAAATTTAAATTAAATTTAAAATTTTAAATCCGAACTAGTCAGTCAAAAGTGTAAGAGCAGCAGGGGTCAGTGAGGACTCTGACTCTGAAAAAAAAGGTTAGGGTTCGAGACCCTGGGGGTTTTTTTTTTATTTTGGAAATTGAAAAAAAAAATTTAAAAAAAAAAAAAAAAAAAAAAAAAAAAAAAAAAAAAAAAAAAAAAAAAAAAAAAAAAAAAAAAAAAAAAAAAAAAAAAAAAAAAAAAAAAAAAAAAAAAAAAAAAAAAAAAAAAAAAAAAAAAAAAAAAAAAAAAAAAAAAAAAAAAAAAAAAAAAAAAAAAAAAAAAAAAAAAAAAAAAAAAAAAAAAAAAAAAAAAAAAAAAAAAAAAAAAAAAAAAAAAAAAAAAAAAAAAAAAAAAAAAAAAAAAAAAAAAAAAAAAAAAAAAAAAAAAAAAAAAAAAAAAAAAAAAAAAAAAAAAAAAAAAAAAAAAAAAAAAAAAAAAAAAAAAAAAAAAAAAAAAAAAAAAAAAAAAAAAAAAAAAAAAAAAAAAAAAAAAAAAAAAAAAAAAAAAAAAAAAAAAAAAAAAAAAAAAAAAAAAAAAAAAAAAAAAAAAAAAAAAAAAAAAAAAAAAAAAAAAAAAAAAAAAAAAAAAAAAAAAAAAAAAAAAAAAAAAAAAAAAAAAAAAAAAAAAAAAAAAAAAAAAAAAAAAAAAAAAAAAAAAAAAAAAAAAAAAAAAAAAAAAAAAAAAAAAAAAAAAAAAAAAAAAAAAAAAAAAAAAAAAAAAAAAAAAAAAAAAAAAAAAAAAAAAAAAAAAAAAAAAAAAAAAAAAAAAAAAAAAAAAAAAAAAAAAAAAAAAAAAAAAAAAAAAAAAAAAAAAAAAAAAAAAAAAAAAAAAAAAAAAAAAAAAAAAAAAAAAAAAAAAAAAAAAAAAAAAAAAAAAAAAAAAAAAAAAAAAAAAAAAAAAAAAAAAAAAAAAAAAAAAAAAAAAAAAAAAAAAAAAAAAAAAAAAAAAAAAAAAAAAAAAAAAAAAAAAAAAAAAAAAAAAAAAAAAAAAAAAAAAAAAAAAAAAAAAAAAAAAAAAAAAAAAAAAAAAAAAAAAAAAAAAAAAAAAAAAAAAAAAAAAAAAAAAAAAAAAAAAAAAAAAAAAAAAAAAAAAAAAAAAAAAAAAAAAAAAAAAAAAAAAAAAAAAAAAAAAAAAAAAAAAAAAAAAAAAAAAAAAAAAAAAAAAAAAAAAAAAAAAAAAAAAAAAAAAAAAAAAAAAAAAAAAAAAAAAAAAAAAAAAAAATTTTTTTTTTTTTTTTTTTTTTTTTTTTTTTTTTTTTTTTTTTTTTTTTTTTTTTTTTTTTTTTTTTTTTTTTTTTTTTTTTTTTTTTTTTTTTTTTTTTTTTTTTTTTTTTTTTTTTTTTTTTTTTTTTTTTTTTTTTTTTTTTTTTTTTTTTTTTTTTTTTTTTTTTTTTTTTTTTTTTTTTTTTTTTTTTTTTTTTTTTTTTTTTTTTTTTTTTTTTTTTTTTTTTTTTTTTTTTTTTTTTTTTTTTTTTTTTTTTTTTTTTTTTTTTTTTTTTTTTTTTTTTTTTTTTTTTTTTTTTTTTTTTTTTTTTTTTTTTTTTTTTTTTTTTTTTTTTTTTTTTTTTTTTTTTTTTTTTTTTTTTTTTTTTTTTTTTTTTTTTTTTTTTTTTTTTTTTTTTTTTTTTTTTTTTTTTTTTTTTTTTTTTTTTTTTTTTTTTTTTTTTTTTTTTTTTTTTTTTTTTTTTTTTTTTTTTTTTTTTTTTTTTTTTTTTTTTTTTTTTTTTTTTTTTTTTTTTTTTTTTTTTTTTTTTTTTTTTTTTTTTTTTTTTTTTTTTTTTTTTTTTTTTTTTTTTTTTTTTTTTTTTTTTTTTTTTTTTTTTTTTTTTTTTTTTTTTTTTTTTTTTTTTTTTTTTTTTTTTTTTTTTTTTTTTTTTTTTTTTTTTTTTTTTTTTTTTTTTTTTTTTTTTTTTTTTTTTTTTTTTTTTTTTTTTTTTTTTTTTTTTTTTTTTTTTTTTTTTTTTTTTTTTTTTTTTTTTTTTTTTTTTTTTTTTTTTTTTTTTTTTTTTTTTTTTTTTTTTTTTTTTTTTTTTTTTTTTTTTTTTTTTTTTTTTTTTTTTTTTTTTTTTTTTTTTTTTTTTTTTTTTTTTTTTTTTTTTTTTTTTTTTTTTTTTTTTTTTTTTTTTTTTTTTTTTTTTTTTTTTTTTTTTTTTTTTTTTTTTTTTTTTTTTTTTTTTTTTTTTTTTTTTTTTTTTTTTTTTTTTTTTTTATTAAAAAAAATTATTCAAACCCCTGGGGTTTTTTTTTTTTTAAAAATTGAAAAAAAAAATTTTAAATTTGAATTTATTGAAGAAAGAAAAAAAAAGGGGGGAATTTAAAAGTTATTAAAAAAAAAATTTATTCGAAACCCTGGGGTTTTTTTTTTTTAAAATTTTAAAAAAAAAATAAAATTAAAAAAAAAGGGTTTATTCGAACTAGTTTAAAATTTGGAAGAAATTTTATAAACCCCTTTGGAAAAAAGGTCAGGGTTAAAAAACCGGGGGGTTTTTTTTTTAAAATTTAAAAAAAAAATTAAAATTAATTTGAAATTTATTTTGATAAAATTAAGAAATTTATGGAATTTATCGGAAAAAAAAGTTAGGGCGGCCGGGGGGTTTTTTATTTTGGGAAAAAAAAAATAAAAAAAAAAATTTAAATTTAAAATTTGAAGATTATAAAATTAAAAAATTCCCTCAACCCTGTCTAAAAAAAGGTCGGGGTTTTCGGGGCCCTATTTTTTTTTTTTGGTTGAAAAAAAAATTTTAATTTAATTTTTTTAAAAATTAAAAAATGAAAAACAGGGTAGTAAAACAAAAGTTGAAAAAAAAGGTCGGGGTTTGGGCCCGGGGTTTTTTTTTTTTTTTTTTTTTTTTAAAAAATAAAAAAAATTTAAATTTTAAAATTAATTGAATTTATTGAAAAGGTTTTAAGGCAAGTGGCCAGTGGCAGGGCCCGCTCTGAAAAAAAAAAGGTTGGGTTCAAAAACCTGGAGTTTTTTTTTTTTTTTTTGGAAAAATTTAAAAAAAAATAAAATAAAAAAAATTTTAAAATTTATTAACAGCTTAAAAAGTGAAAAGGGGTGGCCCAGTGGCAATTCCTGACCTGAAAAAAAAGGGTTTTGGGGGCAAAATTTTTTTTTTTTAAATTAAAAAATTTAAAAAAAAAAAATTTAAAATTTTAAAATTTAATAATAAAAAGGTAAAAGGGGCCCGTGGGGGGGGGGAAAAAAAAATTTTGAGCCCCTGGGGGGTTTTTTTTTTTTTTTTGGGAAATTGAAAATAAAAAAAAATTAAATTAAATTTAATTTTAACGATTAGCCCAAAAGGAAAGGCAGCAGTGGTCAGTGGCAGGACCCCTGCCCTCTAAAAAAAAAGGTCGGGGTTGGGCCCAAATTTTTTTTTTTTTTTGGGAAAAATTTAAAATAAAAAAATTAATTTTAAATTTAATTTTAACAATTTAGTCAAAAGTGTAAGAGCGGGGTTCGGGGCAGGACTCTGATTAAAAAAAAGGGGGGGTTTGGGGGGGGGGTTTTTTTTTTTTTTGGGAAAATTTTAAAAAATTTAAAATTAAATTAAATTTAAATTTTAACGAACTGTCAGTAAAAAGGAGGACCAGTGGTCCGTCGGACCCGTAAAAAAAAAAAATTTGGGGTTAAGGGGGTTTTTTTTTTTTAGGGAAATTTAAAATAAATAATTAAATTAATTTAAAATTTAAAAGGTTTTAGTAAAATGAAAAAAAGGCAGGGTCCAGTGGTTTTTATTGAAAAAAAATATTAAATTAAATTTTTTTTTTTTTTTGGAATTTGAAAAAAATAAAATTAAAAAATTTTTGTTTTCGGAAATCTAGAAAAAGGGTTTTTAAGGAACAGGGTTTTTATTGATTGAAAAAAATTAAATTAAATTTTTTTTTTTTGGTTAAAAAAATAAAATTAAAAAATTTAAAATTTACCAAACTTGTTTTTAAAAAAGGGTTTTTCGGGTGCCATGGAGGACCCTGATTAAGAAAAATTTTGGGTTTGAGCCCCTGGGGGGGGTTTTTT
>JASTWB010000500.1:0-15788 GCA_032158295.1 Pycnopodia helianthoides | reverse complement strand
GGCAGGACTCCTGACTCTGAAGAAAAAGGTTCAGGGTTCGAGACCTGGAGGTTTTTTTTTTTTTTGGAAATTGAAAATAAATAAAATAAATTAAATTTGAAATTTAATCCGAACGTAGTCTAGTCAAAAGTGTAAGAGCAGCAGTGGTCCAGTGGCAGGACTCCTGACTCTGAAGAAAAAGGTTCAGGGTTCGAGACCCTGGAGGTTTTTTTTTATTTGGAAATTGAAAATAAATAAATTAAATTAAATTTGAAATTTAATCCGAACGTAGTTAGTCAAAAGTGTAAGAGCAGCAGTGGTCCAGTGGCAGGACTCCTGACTCTGAAGAAAAAGGTTCAGGGTTCGAGACCCTGGAGGGTTTTTTTTTTTTTTGGAAATTGAAAATAAATAAATTAAATTAAATTTGAAATTTAATCCGAACGTAGTCTAGTCAAAAGTGTAAGAGCACAGTGGTCCAGGCAGGACTCCTGACTCTGAAGAAAAGGTTCAGGGTTCGAGACCTGAGGTTTTTTTTTTTGGAAATTGAAAATAAATAAAATTAAATTAAATTGAATTTAATCCGAACGTAGTTAGTCAAAAGTGTAAGAGCAGCAGTGGTCCAGGCAGGACTCCTGACTCTGAAGAAAAAGGTTCAGGGTTCGAGACCCTGAGGTTTTTTTTTTATTTTGGAAATTGAAAATAAATAAATAAATTAAATTTGAAATTTAATCCGAACGTAGTCTAGTCAAAAGTGTAAGAGCAGCAGTGGTCCAGTGGCAGGACCCTGACTCTGAAAAAAGGTTCAGGGTTCGAGACCCTGGAGGTTTTTTTTATTTGGAAATTGAAAATAAATAAATTAAATTAAATTTGAAATTAATCCGAACGTAGTCTAGTCAAAAGTGTAAGAGCAGCAGTGGTCCAGTGGCGGGACTCCTGACTCTGAGAAAAAGGTTCAGGTTCGAGACCTGGAGGTTTTTTTATTTTGGAAATTGAAAATAAATAAAATAAATTAAATTTGAAATTTAATCCAACGTAGTCTAGTCAAAAGTGTAAGAGCAGCAGTGGTCCAGTGGCAGGACTCCTGACTTGAAGAAAAAGGTTCGGTTCGAGACCCTGGAGGGTTTTTTTATTTTGGAAATTGAAAATAAATAAAATAAAATTAAATTTGAAATTTAATCCGAACGTAGTCTAGTCAAAAGTGTAAGAGCAGCAGTGGTCCAGTGGCAGGACTCCTGACTCTGAAGAAAAAGGTTCGGGTTCGAGACCTGGAGGTTTTTTTTATTTTGGAATTGAAAATAAATAAAATTAAATTAAATTTGAAATTTATCCGAACGTAGTCTAGTCAAAAGTGTAAGAGCAGCAGTGGTCCATGGCAGGACTCCTGACTCTGAGAAAAAGGTTCGGTTCGAGACCTGAGGTTTTTTTTATTTGGAAATTGAAAATAAATAAAATTAAATTAAATTTGAAATTTAATCGAACGTAGTTAGTCAAAAGTGTAAGAGCAGCAGTGGTCCAGTGGCAGGACTCTGACTCTGAAGAAAAAGGTTCAGGGTTCGAGACCCTGGAGGTTTTTTTTTATTTTGGAAATTGAAAATAAATAAATTAAATTAAATTTGAAATTTAATCCGAACGTAGTCTAGTCAAAAGTGTAAGAGCAGCGTGGTCCAGTGGCAGGACTCCTGACTCTGAAGAAAAAAGGTTCAGGGTTCGAGACCCTGGAGGTTTTTTTTTTATTTGGAAATTGAAAATAAATAAAATAAATTAAATTTGAAATTTATCCGAACGTAGTCTAGTCAAAAGTGTAAGAGCAGCAGTGGTCCAGTGGCAGGACTCTGACTCTGAAGAAAAAGGTTCAGGGTTCGAGACCTGGAGGTTTTTTTTTTTTTTGGAAATTGAAAATAAATAAAAATTAAATTAAATTTGAAATTTAATCCGAACGTAGTCTAGTCAAAAGTGTAAGAGCAGCAGTGGTCCAGTGGCAGGACTCCTGACTCTGAAGAAAAAGGTTCAGGTTCGAGACCCTGAGGTTTTTTTTTTATTTTGGAAATTGAAAATAAATAAAATTAAATTAAATTTGAAATTTAATTCCGAACGTAGTCTAGTCAAAAGTGTAAGAGCAGCAGTGGTCCAGTGGCAGGACTCCTGACTCTGAAGAAAAAGGTTCAGGGTTCGAGACCCTGGAGGGTTTTTTTTTTTTGGAAATTGAAAATAAATAAAATTAAATTAAATTTGAATTTAATCCGAACGTAGTCTAGTCAAAAGTGTAAGAGCAGCAGTGGTCCAGTGGCAGGACTCCTGACTCTGAAGAAAAAGGTTCAGGGTTCGAGACCCTGAGGTTTTTTTTATTTTGGAAATTGAAAATAAATAAAATTAAATTAAATTTGAAATTTAATCCGAACGTAGTCTAGTCAAAAGTGTAAGAGCAGCAGTGGTCCAGTGGCAGGACTCCTGACTCTGAAGAAAAAGGTTCAGGTTCGAGACCCTGGAGGTTTTTTTTTATTTTGGAAATTGAAAATAAATAAAATTAAATTAAATTTGAAATTTAATCCGAACGTAGTCTAGTCAAAAGTGTAAGAGCAGCAGTGGTCCAGTGGCAGGACTCCTGACTCTGAAGAAAAGGTTCAGGGTTCGAGACCTGGAGGTTTTTTTTTTATTTTGGAAATTGAAAATAAATAAAATTAAATTAAATTTGAAATTTAATCCGAACGTAGTTAGTCAAAAGTGTAAGAGCAGCAGTGGTCCAGTGGCAGGACTCCTGACTCTGAAGAAAAAGGTTCAGGGTTCGAGACCCTGGAGGTTTTTTTTTTATTTTGGAAATTGAAAATAAATAAATAAAATTAAATTTGAAATTTAATCCGAACGTAGTCTAGTCAAAAGTGTAAGAGCAGCAGTGGTCCAGTGGCAGGACTCCTGACTCTGAAGAAAAAAGGTTCAGGGTTCGAGACCCTGGAGGTTTTTTTTTTTATTTTGGAAATTGAAAATAAAATAAATTAAAATTAAATTTGAAATTTTAATCCGAACGTAGTCTAGTCAAAAGTGTAAGAGCAGCAGTGGTCCAGTGGCAGGACTCCTGACTCTGAAGAAAAAGGTTCAGGGTTCGAGACCCTGGAGGGTTTTTTTTTTATTTTGGAAATTGAAAATAAATAAAATAAATTAAATTTGAAATTTAATCCGAACGTAGTCTAGTCAAAAGTGTAAGAGCAGCAGTGGTCCAGTGGCAGGACTCCTGACTCTGAAGAAAAAGGTTCAGGGTTCGAGACCCTGGAGGTTTTTTTTTTATTTTGGAAATTGAAAATAAATAAAATTAAATTAAATTTCAAATTTAATCCCAACGTAGTCTAGTCAAAAGTGTAAGAGCAGCAGTGGTCCAGTGGCAGGACTCCTGACTCTGAAGAAAAAGGTTCAGGGTTCGAGACCCTAGAGGTTTTTTTTTTATTATTGGAAATTGAAAATAAATAAAATTAAATTAAATTTGAAATTTTAATTCGAACGTAGTCTAGTCAAAAGTGTAAGAGCAGCAGTGGTCCATTGTCAGGACTCCTGACTCTGAAGAAAAAGGTTTCAGGGTTCGAGACCCTGGAGGTTTTTTTTTATTTTGAAAATTGAAAATAAATAAAATTAAATTAAATTTAAAATTTTAAATTTCCAACGTAGTCTAGTCAAAAGTGTAAGAGCAGCAGTGGTCCAGTGGCAGGACTCCTGACTCTGAAGAAAAAGGTTCAGGGTTCGAGACCCTAGAGGTTTTTTTTTATTTTGGAAATTGAAAATAATAAAATTAAATTAATTTGAAATTTAATTCGAACGTAGTCTAGTCAAAAGTGTAAGAGCAGCAGTGGTCCAGTGGCAGGACTCCTGACTCTGAAGAAAAAGGTTCAGGGTTCGAGACCCTGGAGGTTTTTTTTTTATTTTGAAAATTGAAAATAAATAAAATTAAAATTAAATTTGAAATTTAATTTCCGAACGTAGTCTAGTCAAAAGTGTAAGAGCAGCAGTGGTCATGGCAGGACTCCTGACTCTGAAGAAAAAGGTTCAGGGTCGAGACCTTGAGGTTTTTTTTTATTTTGGAAATTGAAATAATAAAAAATAAATTAAATTTGAAATTTATTCCGAACGTAGTCTAGTCAAAGTGTAAGGCAGCAGTGGTCCAGTGGCAGGACTCCTGACTCTGAAGAAAAAGGTTCAGGGTTCGAGACCCTGGAGGTTTTTTTTATTTGGAAATTAAAATAAATAAATAAATTAAATTTGAAATTTAATCGAACGTAGTCTAGTCAAAAGTGTAAGAGCGCAGTGGTCCATGGCAGACTCCTGACTCTGAAGAAAAAGGTTCAGGGTTCGAGACCTGGAGGTTTTTTTTTATTTTGGAAATTGAAAATAAATAAAATTAAATTAAATTTGAAATTTAATCCGAACGTAGTCTAGTCAAAAGTGTAAGAGCAGCAGTGGTCCAGTGGCAGGACTCCTGACTCTGAAGAAAAAGGTTCAGGGTTCGAGACCCTGAGGTTTTTTTTTTATTTTGGAAATTGAAAATAAATAAAATAAATTAAATTTGAAATTAATCCGAACGTAGTCTAGTCAAAAGTGTAAGAGCAGCAGTGGTCCAGTGGCAGGACTCCTGACTCTGAAGAAAAAGGTTCAGGGTTCGAGACCCTGGAGGTTTTTTTTTATTTTGAAATTGAAAATAAATAAAATTAAATTAAATTTGAAATTTAATTCAACGTAGTCTAGTCAAAAGTGTAAGAGCGCAGTGGTCCAGTGGCAGGACTCCTGACTCTGAAGAAAAAGGTTCAGGGTTCGAGACCTAGAGGTTTTTTTTTTATTTTGGAAATTGAAAATAAATAAAATTAAATTAAATTTGAAATTTAATCGAACGTAGTCTAGTCAAAAGTGTAAGAGCAGCAGTGGTCCAGTGGCAGGACTCCTGACTCTGAAGAAAAAGGTTCAGGGTTCGAGACCCTGAGGTTTTTTTTTTATTTTGGAAATTGAAAATAAATAAAATAAATTAAATTTGAAATTTAATCCCAACGTAGTCTAGTCAAAAGTGAAGAGCAGCAGTGGTCCATGGCAGGACTCCTGACTCTGAAGAAAAAGGTTCAGGGTTCGAGACCCTAGAGGTTTTTTTATTTTGAAATTGAAAATAAATAAAATTAAATTAAATTTGAAATTTAATCAACGTAGTCTAGTCAAAAGTGTAAGAGCGCAGTGGTCAGTGGCAGGACTCCTGACTCTGAAGAAAAAGGTTCAGGGTTCGAGACCCTGGAGGTTTTTTTTATTTGAAAATTGAAATAAATAAAATAAATTAAATTTGAAATTTAATCCCAACGTAGTCTAGTCAAAAGTGTAAGAGCAGCAGTGGTCCATGGCAGGACTCCTGACTCTGAAGAAAAAGGTTCAGGGTCGAGACCCTGAGGTTTTTTTTTATTTGGAAATTGAAAAAAATAAATTAAATTAAATTTGAAATTTTTCCGAACGTAGTCTATTCAAATGTAAGAGCGCATGGTCCTTGGCAGGACTCCTGACTCTGAAGAAAAAGGTTCAGGTTCGAGACCCGAGGTTTTTTTTTTTGAAATAAATAAAAAATAAATTAATTGAAATTAATTCAACGTAGTTTCAAAGTAAGAGCGCAGTGGTCATGCAGGACTCCTGACTCTGAAGAAAAAGGTTCAGGGTCGAGACCAGGTTTTTTTATTTTGAATGAAAAAATAAATAAATTAAATTTGAAATTTATCAACGTATCTATCAAGTGTAAGAGCAGCAGTGGTCCATGGCAGACTCCTGACTCTGAGAAAAAGGTCAGGTTCAGACCTGAGGTTTTTTTTATTTTGGAAATTGAAAAAATAAAATTAATTAAATTAAATTTAATCGAACGTAGTCTAGTCAAAAGTGAAGAGCGCAGTGGTCCAGTGCAGGACTCTGACTCTGAAGAAAAAGTTCAGGGTTCGAGACCTGGAGTTTTTTTTTTATTTGAATTGAAATAATAAATAAATTAATTTGAAATTTAATCGAACGTAGTCTATCAAAGTGAAGAGAGCAGTGGTCCGGCAGACTCCTGACTCTGAAGAAAAAGGTTCAGGGTTCGAGACCCTGGGTTTTTTTTATTTGGAATTGAAATAAATAAATTAAATTAAATTTGAAATTTAATTTAGTCAAAAGTGTAGAGCCAGTGTCCATGACTCCTACTCGAGAATCAGGTCGGACGAGTTTTTTTTTTTTTGAATGAATAAATAATAATTAAATTAAATTTATTCAATATTATCAAAGGTAGAGCCAGTGTCCAGTGGCAGACTCCTGACTCAAAAAGTCAGGGTTCAGACCCTAAGTTTTTTTGAAATAAATAATAATAATTAAATAACAGTATTTAAAAGTTAATGATATCGAGAATCAAAGATGTATGAACTATTAAAATTATTAATCCGAAGGTTGTTTATAGGAAGACAATATAAATTATATTGAATTATCAAGTAATCAAGGTTAGACGAGTTCTATTTTTTGAATTGACTAAAAAAAGTTAGTTGAGACTGGTATTATTGAAATGAAAAATAATTAAATTAAAATTAGTTAATTTTTTTTTTTTTTTTTTTTTTTTTTTTTTTTTTTTTTTTTTTTTTTTTTTTTTTTTTTTTTTTTTTTTTTTTTTTTTTTTTTTTTTTTTTTTTTTTTTTTTTTTTTTTTTTTTTTTTTTTTTTTTTTTTTTTTTTTTTTTTTTTTTTTTTTTTTTTTTTTTTTTTTTTTTTTTTTTTTTTTTTTTTTTTTTTTTTTTTTTTTTTTTTTTTTTTTTTTTTTTTTTTTTTTTTTTTTTTTTTTTTTTTTTTTTTTTTTTTTTTTTTTTTTTTTTTTTTTTTTTTTTTTTTTTTTTTTTTTTTTTTTTTTTTTTTTTTTTTTTTTTTTTTTTTTTTTTTTTTTTTTTTTTTTTTTTTTTTTTTTTTTTTTTTTTTTTTTTTTTTTTTTTTTTTTTTTTTTTTTTTTTTTTTTTTTTTTTTTTTTTTTTTTTTTTTTTTTTTTTTTTTTTTTTTTTTTTTTTTTTTTTTTTTTTTTTTTTTTTTTTTTTTTTTTTTTTTTTTTTTTTTTTTTTTTTTTTTTTTTTTTTTTTTTTTTTTTTTTTTTTTTTTTTTTTTTTTTTTTTTTTTTTTTTTTTTTTTTTTTTTTTTTTTTTTTTTTTTTTTTTTTTTTTTTTTTTTTTTTTTTTTTTTTTTTTTTTTTTTTTTTTTTTTTTTTTTTTTTTTTTTTTTAAAAAATTATAAATGAAACAGTGTCCAGCAATGGAAAAAAAGGTTGGGTCCCTGGGGTTTTTTTGAATTAAAAAAATTTTAATTTTAAATTAAAAAATAATAAATAAAAAGGGCTGCAAAATGTAGAAAGGGTTGAGCCCAAAGGGGTTTTTTTTTGGTGAAAAAAAATTTTTAAATTTAATTGAATATAAAAATTAAAGAATTTCGACCTGCTCAAGAAAAAGCAGGTTTAGCCAAAGGTTTTTTAAAATTAAAAATAAAAATTTTTTTTGAATATTATAAATTTAAAAATTTCCAAGACACCACGAAGAAAGGGTTTGAGACCCTGATTTTTTTTTGGGGAAAAAAAATTTTTAAAAATTTGAAAAAATAAAATTAAAATTAACAAGTGTCCTAGTCATTAAAAAAGTGGTTAGTGGGGGGTTTTTTTTAAAAAAAAAATTAAAATTGTTTTTTAAAGAATAAAAATAAAATTTGAATCCACTTAGAAAAGGTAGTCAGACCCTGAGGTTTTTTTTGGAAAGTTTAAAAAAAAAATTTTAATTTTAATGATAAAAGTAAAATTCAAATCCGACTCTGAAAAAGGTGGGTTGGCCAGGGTTTTTTTGAATTAAAAAAAAATTAATTTAAAAAATTTTATTTAAATTAAAAAAATTAAGGGTTCCGACTTGAGAAAAGGTTAGGGAGCCCTAAGGTTTTTTTTGAAATTAAAAATAAAAAAATAAGTTTAAAATTTAATTAAAAAAGAAAAAAATTTATTAAAAGATTTTAAAATTTTAGGTCAGCCTGGAGGGTTTTTTTTGAAGAAAAAAAAAATTAATAAATTTTTTTTGAATGCAAAAATAAAAATTGTTAAATCCCGAGAAAAAGTGGTGAGACCAGGGTTTTTTTTTGAATAAAAAAAAATTTAAAAAAAATTTTTTAATGATATATAAATGTAAAAATTAATTGGCTATCAAAAGAAAGGAGGACAGGTTTATTTTTTAATTTAAAAAAAAAAATTAAAATTTAAAAATTTTTTTTAAAATGGAAAATAAAAATTGATTAAAAAGGTCGGGAATAAGGGTTTTTATTGGAAATTAAAATAAAAAAAATTTGTTAACCGAAGTTTTAAAAATTTTGGAATGATAACCTATTAAAAAATTTAAAGCCCTAAGGTTTTTTTTTTAATGAAAAATAAAAAAAATTAATTAACCGAGGTTTAAATTGAAAAATAAAATTATTGAAAAATAGGTTCAGCCGGTTTTTTTTTTAAATTGAAAAAAAAATTAAAAATTAATTAAACAGTTTTTAAAAAAAAACCATAAAAAATTTATCAAAAGGGTTTTTTTATTGAAAAAATTAATAAATTAATTTAACCGATTTTTTAAAAAAAAAATAATTTGAAATTCCAAAAGGTTTTTTAATGGTTTAAATTAATTAAAAAATTTTAATTATTTTTAATTGGAAATGAAATAAAAATTAAAAACCCTTTTAAAAAGGTTTGATGGAATGTTTTTCCAAAAAAATTAAAAATTTTTTTTTAAAAAAAAATTAAGAAAGGGTTTCGACCTATGGGGTTTATTAAAAATTTTTTAAATAAAAAAAAATTTGTTAACCGAGTTTTAATGAAGGTAAAGAAATATTAAAAGGGGTTTTTGATTTTAAATTAAAAAAATTAAATTAAATTAATTAAAAGTTTTAATGGGGGTTCTAAAGTAAACCCGAGCAAAATTTTAAAAAAAAATTTTTTTTAAAATTGAAAAATAAATTTAAAAATTTAAGAAAGCGGGGGGGGAAATTTCTTGAAAATATTAAAATTTTTTTTTTTAAATAAAAAATTTAAACCAAATTAAATGAAAAAGGGGTTAGAAAAAGGGGGATTTGGAGAAAAAAAAAATTTTTTTAAAAATTAATTTTAATTTGAAAAAAAAAATTAATTAAAAAGGTCGTAATAAAATTTTTGGGAATTTATTAAAAAAAAAAATTTAAGAAATTAAGGTTTTTGGAGAAAAATAAAAATTTACCAAAAATTTTATTAAAAGATTTATTTAAAAAAATTAAAAAATTTAATTTTTTGGGTTAAAGGATTAAATTAAAAAGGTTTTCCCCCGGAAAATTTTTTGAAGGGTTTTAATTTAAAATTAAAATAATTTTTTAAATTTAAAAATTAAAAAAAGATTAAGGGCTTTGATGGGGGTTTTTTAAGGGAAATTTTTTAAAAATTAAAATTAAATTTAATTTTTAAAAAAAAGGGAAAAAAAAATTGAAAAACGGTCAGGGATTTTTTTGGAATAAAATTAAAAATTATTAAAAATTAAATTTTTTTTTTTTTTTTTTTTTTTTTTTTTTGGGAAAAAAAAAAATTTTTTTTTAAAAAATAAAAAATAAAATTAAAATGTTAATTAAAGGTCAAAGCCCCTTTTTTTTTAAAAAAATTTTTTGAATTAAATTAATTTTAAATTAAAATTAAAAATTAAATTAAAGAAAAGGTCCCAGGTTTTAAGGAAGTTAAAAAATTTTTTAAATTTTTTTAATAAAATTAAAAATATAATTATAAAAAAAATCGGGGAAGGAATTTTAAAATTGAAAAAATTTTAAGAAAATAAAATTTTTTTAAAATTGAAAAAATTATTAAAATAAGAAAAAAGGTGGGGGGCCCGTTTTTTTAAGGAAAAATTTTTAAAAAATTTTTTTTTAAAAATTTTGAAATAAAAATAAAAAACCGGCGGTTTAAATGAAAAAAGGGGGTTGACCTGATTTTTAATTTGAATGTAATAAATTAAAATTTAAATTAATAAAATTAAAATTAAAATTGCCAAGGGGACCGCCGGAAAAAAAGGTTCGGTTAGAGGAGGTTTTTTTTTTTGGAAATTTAAAAATTTAATAAATTAAATTAATGAATTATCAAAAAGGAAAGAGGCCATGGCAGGCCGCCTGAAAGAAAGGTCGTTTTTTTTTAAATTTTTTAAAATAAATAAAAAATAATTAAATTAATGAATATAAAAGTTAGAAGTAGTGAGGCCTGATGGCCCAAATAGGGGCCGGGGTTTTTTTTTTTTGAAATAAAAAAAAAAATAAATAAATTAAATTTAATGTAGCCCAAAAGAAAGTGTAGGCAGAAACCTAAAAAAAGGTTCAGCCGGGGGTTTTTTTTTTAATTAAATAAATAAAATAATTAAATTTAATTAAAAATTATCAATGTAAGAATGTAGTGCAGCCGCTCTGAAAAAGGGGGGATATTTTTTTAAATTAAATAAATAAAAAAATTAATTTAAATTTAATAATTAGAAAAGGGCAGAGGGGGGCCTGAAAAGAAAGGTTCAGGCGGGGGTTTTTTTTTAATTAAATAAAAAAAATTAATTAAATTTAATAATCAAAGGAAGAAAGGTGGGAAACCGAAAAAAGTCAGGGAGCCTAGGTTTTTTTAAAAATTTTTAAATTAAATTAAATTTTTTAATAATAAATAAATTAACACTTTCATCAAGTCGAAAAGGAGGGGCCGTTTGGGTTTTATTTGTTTTTAAAATTAAATAAAATAAAATTAAATTTAAATTTATCAATTTAAAAAAGGGGAAGCATGCCGACTCAAAAGAAAGGTTCGGGACCCGGGGTTTTTTATTTTGAATTAAAATAAAAAAATAAATTAATTGAATTTAAACAAGTAGTAAAAGTAAAGGAGAGCAGTGGCGGGCCCTGACTCCTGAAGAAAAAGTTCAGGGTCGAGACCTGGAGGTTTTTTTTTTTTTTGGAATTAAAAAAAATTAATTAAATTTAAATTTATGAACGTAGTTAAAAAGGTAAGGCCGGGCATGGAAATAAAAAACCGGGTTGGATTTTTTTTTTAATTAAAAATAAAAATAAATTAAAACGCCATATAAAAAGAAAAATTCCGGTTTTAAGGATTTTTTTTTTTAAATAAAATAAATAAATAAATAATTTAAATTTAAAAACATTTGGGAATTTAAAGGGCCGTTGAAAAATAGGTTTTTGGATTTTTTATTTAAATTAAAAAAATAAAATAAAAATTAAAATTGTCAAAAAGGCGGGAAAGGCCCCTGATTTAAAATTGGGGTTGAATTTTTTAATTAATTGAAAAATAAAAATAAATTAAAAAATTTGAGCCAAATAAGAAATGGTGGCGGTTTTTAAAAATTGGGGAGATTTTTTTTTAATTGAAAAATAAATAAAAAAATTTTAAAATCACAAGGAAACCGTGTGAGCCTTTTTTAAATGAATTAAAAAAATTATTAAAAATTTTTTTTAGAAAGAAAACCCAAAATAATAAAAAAAAAAAGGGGCCGGGTTTTTTAAGAAAATTAAAAGATTTTTAAAATTATTAAGGGGAAAAAATTTTTAATTTAAAATAAATAAAAAATTAAAGGAATTTGGGGTTTGTAAAAAAATTAAAAATTTTTATGAAAAAATCAAATAAATTTATTTTGGGGATTATAAAAAAATTAATGGTTTTTTGGGAAGTTAAAATTTTTTAAAAGGAAATAAAAAAAAATTTTTAAAATTTTTTTTTTTTTTTTTTCTATAAATGAAAAAATTATAAGAATTAACCAAAAAGTTGGGGCCCCGGGGTTTTTTTATTTAATAAAAAAAAAAAAAATTTTGAATTTTTTTTAAATTGAAAAAAACCCAAAAAATTACTAGAAAGTCATTTAAAATTTTTTTTTTTTTAAAAAAATTTAATTAAATTAAATTTTTAATTGATAAAATTAAAAATTTTTAAACCCTTAGAAATTTGGGGAACCAGTTTTTTTTGATAAAAAAAATTAAATTAATTAATTATTTTTAATAAATAAAAATTATGAATTTTCCGAAAAGGGGGAACGATTTTTTTTTAAAAAAAAAAAATTAATTTAAATTTAATTTTTAAATTAAAAGATTATAATGATTAAAAAGGTTGGCAGGGGGTTTTTTATGGAAAAAAATAAAAAAATTAATTAAATTTGGTTTTATAAATTAAAAAAATTTTGGGTTTATCGAAAAAAGTAGGTAAGACCGGGTTTTTTTTGGAATTAAAAAAAAATAATTAATTTTTTTATTTTTTGGAAAAAAAAAAATTTTTAAAAAGGGGGGAAATGGGGGTTTTTTTTTGGAAAAATAAAAAAAATTAATTAAATTTGATTTTTAAATTAAAAGTTTTAAAAATTTGATTAAAAAGTCGGGGAGTTTTTTTTTTTTAAAAAAAAAAATTAAAAATTTAAATTACAAACCAGTTAAAAAAAAAAGGGATAAAATTATTAAAAAAAATGGGGTGCCTAAAGTTTTTTTTGGAATGAAAAATAAAAAAAAATTTTCACGAAATTTAAAGGATTCAAAGAACTAAAAGTTTTTAAATTTTTTTTTAAAAATAAAATAAAATTTTTAAAATTCGTCAAAGAAAAATTTATAGGAAAAAAAAAATTTTTAAAGGGTTTTTTTTTTGAAAAAAATTTTAAAAATTTTAAATTTAAAAATTCTGTAAAAAAATTTGGGAGAAAAAAAATTAAAATTAACCGAGTTTTTTTTTAAATGAAATAAAAATTAATAAAATTTAACGAAAAGTTAAAGTTAAGCCAGTGGTTTTAACCATGAAAAAAAATTTGATGGGGTTTTTTTTGAAAGAAAATAAAATAATTGAAAATAAAGTTGAAATGAGGTTAGGAATTAAAAAAAGGTTAAACCGATTTTTTTTTAAATTAAAAAAAAAATTAAAAAATTAAACCGGTACAGAAAAAGGGTTATAAAAAATAAAAAAATTAATTGACCGGAGTTTTTTTTTGGTTGAAAATGAAATTTAAATTAAAAATTTCCATATTAGGAAATTGGATTAAAAAATTATTAAAAAAGGGTTTTTTTTAATTGAATAAAAAAAAAAAATTAATTTCGAACCGAAAT
The DNA here is from genome assembly GCA_032158295.1 of Pycnopodia helianthoides. NCBI lineage: Eukaryota > Metazoa > Echinodermata > Asteroidea > Forcipulatida > Asteriidae > Pycnopodia > Pycnopodia helianthoides. The sequence continues at coordinate 2,715 of JASTWB010000500.1, read as the reverse complement.
TAAATGGTTAAAAATTATTAAAAAATTTTCAAAGGGGGGTTTTTAGGAAATAAATTAAATAAAATTTAATTAAAAGTTCAGGGGGGGTTTGGAATTATAAAAAAAATTAAACCCGAGTTTTTTTTAAATGAAAAAAATTTTTTAAAAAATTAATCAAGAATTTGGGTAAGCCAGGTTCCCCTGATGAAAAAAACAGGTTAAAATTTTTTATTTAAATAAAAATAAAAATTAATTAAAATCCACGGGAAAATTGGGCGGGCCAGGGTTTTTTTAAAAAGTTTTAATATTTTTTATTTTAAAAATAAAAAAATAAAGAATTTATCGACTATCTAAAAAGGAGCAGAGCCGTTTTTGAAAAAAAATTAATATTTTTTTGAAATTAAAAATAAAAATTTTAATTTAAAAAAGCTTAAAAAAGGCAGGGGCCTAAAATACTTTAAAAAGAAAAAATTTTTTTTTTTAATTGAAAATAAAAAAAAAAAAAAGGGGTTTAAAGGGCCGGGAGGCGGTGACCAAAGGGGGTTTTTTGGATTTATTTTATTTAATTGAAATAATAATAATAATTAAAATCAACATCTAAATTAGAAAGGGTTTCGGGGCCCGCCTAAAGGGGTTTTATTTGAAAAATTTTTTTTAAATTAAAAATAAATAAAAATTTAATTTAAGAAAGCAAAAAGTGGAGAGGGCCGGGTCGTCGAAAAAGGGGTTTTTTTTTTTTTAAATTAAAAAAAAAAATTTAAAATTTGAATTTAAATTAACAAGTTGGGAAGGTAAAGGCAGGTCGGCCGGGGTTTTTGGAAAAAATTATTTTTTAATTTAATTAAAAATAAATAAATTAAAAATTCAAAGCTAAAAAAAGGTGGGTTGCCGGGAAAATTTTTGGAAAAATTTTTTTTTAATTAAAAAAAATAAAATTAAATTAAACCAGCAAAAGAAACCGGGGCCCGGGATTTTTTAAAAAAAAAAAATTTTTTATTTAAAAAAAAAAAAATAATTAAAAGCTGAAAATGTAAGAGAGGTCAGGTACCCGTTAAAAGGAGGGAAAAAATTTTTTAATTTTAATTAAAATAAAAATTAAAATTTTGAAGCTTAAATAAAGCAAGGCCCCAGTTTCCAAAAAATTTTTTTGCCCGGGTTTTTTTTTTAAATTAAATAAATAATAATAATTTAAATTTTAAACGAGGCTAAATTAAAAGGGAAAGGGATCGGTAAAAAGGGGGGTTTTTAAAATTTTTATTTGAAAAAAATAAATTAAATTAATTAATTTATCAAAAGCAAAGTAAGCAGATTCCGGGAAAATTCCAAAAAAGGGGTTTTAAATTTTTTTATTAAAAAATAAATAAATAAATAATTAAATTTTAAACAACTAAAATTAAGAGAGGTCGGGAATTTTAAAAATTATTGAAATTTTTTTAAATTAAAATAAAAAAAATTAAAAAAATTTTAAGAGTGTCATAAGACCGGGTAGAAAGCCCGCCCAAAAAATTTTTTAAGGATTTTTTTTTTTAAAATTTTAAAAAATTAATTTAATTAATTACAAATTATAAGGTAGGGGTCCGCCAAAAAGGTCGAAAAGGTTTTTTAAGGAAATTTAAAAAATAAATTAAATTAATATAAAAAATCGAAGTGTAAACAAGTGATGGCAGACCGTGAAAAGGTTGGTCGAAAAAGGGTTTTTTTTTTGGGAAATTTAATAAATTAAATAATAAATTACATAATTAAATTAAGACAGCATGTCAGGGAGACCCGTAAAAAGTTGGCAACCCGATTTTTTTTTGGTTGAAAAAAAAATTTTAATTTGAATTAAAATATTATAAAATAAAGAATTCCAGTGCAACCCAAGAAGAAAGGTCGGGAACCCTGGAGATTTTATTTGGGAAAATAAAATTTTTAAATTAATTAAATTTTAAAATATTATAAATTAAGACTGCGCAATTGACCAGAAAGTAGGTTCCCTTTTTTTTTGAAATAAAAAAATTTTTTAATTAAATTAAAAATTATAAATGAAAACGGTAGTCAATCCCTGTGAAAAAGGTCAGGGCAGCCGGGGTTTTTTTTGAATTAAAATTAAATTAAATTGAATTTAATCAAAATTATAAATTAACGCTGCCAGTCAGCCCATTAAGAAAAGGGTGGGGATTTTTTTGAAAAAAAAATAAAAATTTTTTTTTTAATGAAAAAAAATTAAAGATTTGGGAGATCCCAAGAAAGGGGCAGGATTTTTAATTTTGAAAAAATAAAAAAATTAATTTTTTATAATAAAATAAAAAAATTTCCCGACCTGAAAAAAAAAGGTGGGTTTTTTTTTTTTAAAAATTTTTTTTTAATTAAAAATTTAAATAAAATTAAAATTTTAAATGACGTATCTAGAAAAGGGCCTGGGTTTGATTGAAAAAATATAAATATTTTTTTTTGAATAAAAAAAGAAAAAAAGAAAACAGTTAGAAAGTTAGGCAGCGGGGGGTATTGGAAAAAAATCATTAAGGGGTTTTTTATTTGAATAAAAATAAAAATAAATTGAAAAAATCTAGAAAGTAAAGTGGGGTTTGAAAAAAAGATTAATGATTTTTTTTATTGAATAAAAATAAATTTAATTAAATTTAAAATTTTTAATTCGAACGTAGTTAGAAAAAAGTGTAAAGCAGCAGTGGCCAGTGGCAGGACCCCTGACTAAAAAGAAAAAGGTTCAGGGTTCAGACCCTGGGGGGTTTTTTT
>JASTWB010000499.1:0-15794 GCA_032158295.1 Pycnopodia helianthoides | reverse complement strand
CTTTGGGGTAATCAATTTTTTTTTTTTTTTACAAATTTTTTCCGCCCAAAAATTTCACTATACTTTTACAGTTTTTTGTCTTGGGGCATCCTGGGACTAACCTTTACATTTTTGTGAAGGGAACTCTTTGTTTGACTTTACTTGGCCCAAAAACAAAGGGGGTTTATTATCCCTGAAGAACTTCCAGGTCTTTTTAAACAAAAACAAAGACATTAAATTTGCATTTTTTGCTTCCCCCCGTGCATTAAATGTTAGAAATAAAATTTTAACTTTTTTAACATGTTAAAAATACCTCCAAAACGCAAAAACAAAATTTTAATATCAAAACCCAAAAAAATTTTTTACAAACGTTTCCATAACTTTTTTACTAAAATTCTTAAGATACAATGTTGTAAGTTTTTGAATTAACATAATTTTTTTAAAAATAGAAATTTGGGGGGCATGGAAACCGTCTGCTTTTTATATTTTTAAAACCCAAAAATTTTTTTTGGGTTATCCAAAAATCCATTGTAGATTTACCCCTTGGGCTTGGGTCGGTTTAAAATTAATTAAGTTTTTCCCCAAAACTGATTATAATTAGGGTCTTCTTGTGTTTAATAATGAGGCGTTAATACTCGACACCAGCAATCTTCCCAGGCTTTTTCCCTGGGGGCCCAAAATTTCTTTTCTCAAAAGCATTCCCCTTCCTTGGACAAAATTGTTGGTCTTCAGTTCGGCCCGCTTGAATTTAAAAATATGGAATTTGGGGTGTTCCAATCTCCTTTTTATGAACGGGTTTTGGTTTTAACCCCTAAACCTAAATTATTTTTATTTTCCCCTCAAGTTTAACCCTTAGGCTTTTAAAAAAGTCTTTTCACATTTTAAACCAGATTAGGTTTTTTAAATGGTTAAAATTTTTTTTGAAATAAAATGTGATTATTTTTTAAAATACTTTGGGAATTTAACAATCTAGAGAAAATTTAATTTCTTTAATTTTAAAGTCCTTATTTAAAGGATTTTTTTGTAAGGGGCTAGATCAAGTCTTCCCAAACATGATTTTATCCCAATAACAATATTGGAAATTACAGGGAAACTTGACTAAAAAAACCCTTCGAAGAATTTTTCCCAAACACTATTTAGGTTGTGTTAAGGGTCCAAAAGGGCCCTCAAGCTCTGCCCCCCTGGGGGTACTTCTATTTCCAAACAAAAAGAAAAACTGGATTTATTTTGGCGGCTGCAAGGAAGGTTCCCAATTTTGCCCTATTTTTAAAATTTTGTTTGCAATTCCAACCCCCCCAAAGAAAACCTTATGACAGGAAGTTTCATTAGAGTCTCAAAGTTTTGTTTGCCCCGGTCTTTGACATTTTTTTTTTTTTTTAAGTTTGCTGATTCACTTACAATTACTTGGATTTTCTACCTTTTATCTTTTCCAAAACTTGAAATCAAGTTGATGATCATTTAAACAATTCCTTGAAAATTTGACAATTCCCTATTCCTATTTGTAACATTGTGCGCCTATATCACAAAAAAGTGTTTTGACCATGACTGAAATGCTTCACATTGTGCATTTCTCCATTTCCTTTAATTGGAAAATTCTTAGAAAGGATTTTTTTTGGGAATTAAAAATTTTACAAAAATTTATTCTTATTGCAAGGAGATTTTAAACCGTCCGTACCGAAATGCCCTTTCACATTTAACAAACACAGGAATTAATGATTAACTAAACAGGGTCCCTTTGGTTTATTTTTTCTTCTGGTTTCTTTTTTTTTTTATGAAATATCTTGGAAAGGAATTTACCCAGTTGCTTTTATTTAAATGAGAAAATTATCTATTGTTTCAATATTAATATAAATCTGTATCACTATGTTAGATAGAATTTTTAAAAATTTTAAATATTATTTTTTCCCAAAATTTTAAAGAAAATTCCAACACATTAAAAGGATTTACTTTGATGTTATTATTAATTTATCCATGGCAAATAACTAAAAAAAGAAAAAATGGGGAGAGTTGCTAAAAACAGCTAGGAAATTGGATACATAGATCTAAAATTCTCCGGCATTCCAACTTTTAAAAATTTTTAAAGAAATTTATTGATTTTCCCTGGGAAAGACCTGGCAAAAAGTAGCCACGTCATAAAGAATTTTAAAAACAATAACATTTTTTAAAGGTTTACGGAATGACAAAAAAATTTGAAATTTTCTTGATTTTCTCAGACATAAATACCAACTTTATTAGAAATAATGCAGTGAATTTATTAAATTTTTAAACTACTTATTTTAAGTAATAAATAAAAATTTTTTAAAAAAAATCCAACAAATATTTTAAATTTTGAAATTACATTTCATGCTTAAAATGTTCGGTTAATTATTTTAATTCGAATAATTTTCTTCATGGCAGATTATTGAGATAAAAAAGCATTATTTTTCCAGAATGATTATATTTAATGATTAATCATCATGCTGCTTGATAATAAATTATGAAAGACAGTTTTAAATAAAGAAATTATTTGAAAGCTTATTAAAAAATTACAATAATATGAAATTAAAAATTTAAAAAATGAACATTACCTTTTTAAACCTTCTAAACCAACTTAAAATAAAACACAAGGGGATCTTCCTCTTAAACCACTATAAAAAAATTTTCTGCATCACATAAATGTAAAAAACTTAATTTTGACACAACACAAAAAGCAATACCAAATTACAGCCACATTTAAAAAACCCTGATCCAACTAGTCATTTTAAATTTATTGAAATTTCACATTACCACTGCATTACAGAAAAATAAATCTTATTCCAATTAAATCATCATTTAAAACATCATAAAATTTTACCCCCTGTTGTCAACCAAAAGCGAAATGCCAACCCAACCTTATTTTCTTCAGAGTTTAGTCAATCCAACCTAACTTGGCCTACACTAACATTATCCCCAATTGACCCTTGCAAAATCAACTTATTGTAATCACATAAAAACCCAGTACACTTACCAAAGTTTACCCCTTAAAAACAAAAAAAATTCCAATTCCACACCTTAACTCTTAAAAAAGGTTTCAATTTAAAACTTAAACCTTAAAAAATGTTTTATCAATCCTTTTTTATTAAACTAATAAACTTATAATTCAATTTTTATATAATAAATAACACAAATTAAATGCATTTTCTGGCTTAATTAATTATTTTGGACTTAGCAAGAAATCAAAATCTCAAACTTCAAGGCAAAAATATTATTAAATATAAAAAATTTAGAAAAAGAAACATTAATTCTTCCCCATGAGTCATTCCGGTAACTATTAAACCTAAAACGACTACATGCAATTACCATACATTTTAAATTTTGACTGTTATTAAAGTTTTGGGTGAATTTTGTCCCTTTTAATTTCCAAAATTTTAACTTTGCATTTTTATTAAAAAGGTTTTACTTATGAAAGAGCAGCCTCATCAGAAAAGAAATAAATTTTAATATTTATTTTTATTATTCTCTTTTAGTCAATTTAAATAATTTAAAAATTTCCACTGATCGGTATCACCTCATAGGTTCACAATGTATTGCAACAAGCAGTTCCCATAATCACAAAAAAGTATGAAATTAGAAGCCCGTTATTTAATTACATTTTTTACAATTTATTAAATAACATTAAATACATGAAAACCATTATTATAAAAAACAAGCTTACACATTACACTGGTATAGCATTCCAACTATCAACACAGGGTCTTTCCAGTATTTTAACTTTTATTCAGATATTTATAATAGGTTAAAAGGTATCTCGAAAAACCCAAAACCAAGTATCTGAATTTTAAATCTTTTTTTGAAATAAGGAGTTTCCCTTTGCAGGAGCAGACCTTTAAACATAAAAATTAATTTTAAAATTTTCTTGGTTTTACTTTTTTTTAGCATCAAAAAAATCGTAGGGGCCCAAAGAAATGGGCAATTTTTTTAAATGAAAGAATAAAGGAAAACAGTATTCTTTTTCCCCGGCAATTGAGGAGGATTAAACTAATTTGAACTAAAAACCAAAAGAAAAAATAAAATTATTTTTAATGAAATGTTTATTTGTTTTTTGATTCAAAAATTATTCATATCTTTAAAGGTTTTCTATAATTTTTTTGTTACACAATGGGGGGAAATAACTTTATGTTAATAATTTATGATAATTAATCCACCATATTAAAAATAATATTACACTCATAAATGGGGAATCACCAACTTGGGTTTAACTAGTTTTGCAACTGAGTATCAAGTTTATTAAAAAAATTAAAGATTAAGAACCAGGTTTGGTTCAATGTATAAACTAAACCTCCCTAACTACAGCAGTAGAATCCAAAATATATACAGGAACGTTAATTTAACTTTATAAATATAATTTGAATTTTAAAATTTCATGGCTAACCATATCCAATCTGTTTTGCCAACATCGTCATTCAGCAAATTGTCAATACCATTTTTTTGTAGGGAAATTCGTTTAAATCACAAAAACCAAGTATCCAAGTATGTCACTACCTACACGTGTAAACGTTTATTGCCTTATACGAAAGTTTTAATCGGTCTAAGGACTTGGCCAAAGCATAGTTGGATCCGGTTGGTGATCATTCTAGGACAGTGTCTATTTCATCCTGATCAAGCATATGACTAAAGTTTTGGGATGTGATCACTGATGTGTTACTCAATAATTCCCAATTAAAGGGGCTTTAATTTCAATGATGAATTGTCAAATTTAAATTTAATGTCTCTATTTTCGATATGAAATTGACTGTTCATTAATGGTCCCTAAAATCACATTCGTTGATTAGTATTCACATGCTAAGCTTGTAAGATGAAAGCATTTCTCGTTAATTCACATTACAAGGTTAGTGAGTTGTCCAAACTGAAACCTGGAGCACCTCTGTAACCTTCCCTAAGTACTTAGGTGGATATTTCACATTTCCTTTAGGGGAACAGCGAAAAATGCTAATTAGGTTGGGGAAATTTCAACTGATCAAAATTTGGATATTTCCACACACTTAAAATGATTTCCTTACAGGCTGAAAAAACTTTAAGTACTCAATTTTTTTTCCAATGCTTAAACAGAAAAAAAAAAGGGAACATAAATGAAAATTTGTGCCTCTGGTAACTAAAAAAAAACAGATTAAGATTTTTCTACATTTCTGTTTAAATCGGGTTTAACCTTTTACGAAGCATGAAGGTTGGTTCATATAAAAGCATTTTCAAGTTGGTATATATAAAACATTGTACATCAGGTGTTTCCACAATTTATTGGCAGGAGTATCTGAAAACTAGTGCAAACTAACTGATCAACCCCTTTAAAAGACTAAATGTTAAAGACTCCAACATTTAATATGCCAAGGAAGTAGAGTCATTGATAATACACTAGCTGTGAACTGTGCAATTTAAGAGTAGGGACTTTAACAGTGAATGCCGCCACTGGAGTATTGGAAGCTAGGGTTAAACTACATTTGGGCCGAATTTTTAAGAAGCAATACTAAAAGTTATTTGAGGGAAAGGTGAGACAGACTATCTCAACTTGATATCGTATTTTTTGGTTGTGTGTCTAAAATTAGATTCATAACCATGTTTTATTAAAAAATCATCATAATCGTAAGGAATATATTTTTTTGGGCAGAAGATTTTGTGGTAGAACATTTCATTGAGCTTATTTTTTAGGTGTCTATCAGGAGATGACAGCAATTTGTGTGCTAGGAATTTTAATGATTAAGCTGCGACTGCTATAAAGGCATTAGCTTTTAGATAAATGTTAGAGTTGAAATAGAGTTGTTGGTGATAGCATATTTTCTAAAAATTGTTAGAATTTTGTGGCCTTCTAATAGCATATTTGTAAAACCCCTGTACCCACTTCAATACAGATTATAAAAGACATAATGCTTAATTTTTTTATTGATGGCCAATTTTTTTTTTATATCTTTGCAACCTAAAAATTTTTCCAACGGAGCAGTTAAAACTTTATGTGTGAGAATATTTAAAAAAATAAAAAAAGTTTAAAACAAAAATTAAAAAAAAACTTTTTTTTAAAAATTTTTAAAAAAAAATTTTTTTAAAATAAAGGTGAACATTTTAAGTACTCCCAGGGGCCCAAGTTTTCATTTACTAAGGACTACTTTTTCATTGCCTTATTTAAATAAAGGACCCCTTAAAGTGAAAATAGCAGGGCCCCTTGGAGTGAAGGGATGGCAGGTGTTATAATCAGCTTGGCCGGAGACCACTGTTGGAAATGATAAAAAACTTTTATCACCTTGTGGAATAAACTTATAGTAACAATTCATCAGGAGTTTTGGAGTAAATGTTGAATATTGAGTCTAAATCTTGCATTGTTTTTTTTAAATTCATGAAAGAGGAACCAAACCTTTGTTTGGAAAATTTTAAAATTTTAAATACTCTTTAATGAAAGTTATATTTGAGGTGTATTGTTCAAGGAGTTTAATTATAACTTGTTGTAAGATTTTAGTCATGTAGTAGTTAAAGGGGGTTTATTCATGCACTGGTGTTGGAATCATTGCACCATTTTAGCGTAAGGTAAAAACTGTCATTCTTTTTGGTAAATGACACTTGAGATGTTGTTGGTTGTTTTTCAATATTAAAATTAAAATTTAAATTTTTTCCACTACAAATTAAAAACCTTTAAAAGGGCCCAGTTCAAAATTGTGAACCATTTTTATAAATGATATTACAATGCTTAATACTTTATTGATTGAAGAAAATAATTTTAAAATTGAGAAATAACGCATTTATCACCATCAAGATTGTAACATAAAACCCTTAGTAAAATATGGAATGGGAGAAAGTTTGTAACCTTTCCCCAAATTCAATAAACTCTATGGAGATGTTTAGAATCTCTGTTTGGTATAATGTACCTTTCATGTTTTGTCCAATTCAAACATTTTTCTTCCAATAAGGTCTTTAGCATATTCATTGTATAAACGTAATTAGCAAATGGGCTACTACCTTTCCCCTTTAAGGTTTTTTTAGAATACACTCTAAATGGCAAGAATTGGTTAAATTATGTCAATGATAAACAGGCAAACAACATCCACAGTACATTTACCAAAAGGTGATGCACGTTTCTTTTAACCACATTTGCCTATATGGCAAAGTTCCAAGTCAGCAGTCAAAAATTCCCAATGTCTCTACAATTCTGCGACAACTACCATTAATTTTTACTGATAAACTACAACCTTTTGAACAAGTGACAAATATTCTTAAATAAAATTTTTTTAAATAATCGTTTGTATATTTATTAAATAAAAAAATGTCAAATCAAAAATGCTCAACGATTAGACATCCTCGCAAATTCCCTCTAATGAACTTGATGAATTGTTTTATCAGAAAAAGGCACAAAGTTTTATCCATTCTTTACAGTTCTGAGAACTAGATGCAGTTAAACCTGCATATGGTCCTGCCAAGGGCCCCTGCCCCTTTTCATGTTGAAAACCCTCCATTTTTAAATTTTTGGGTTTTGTTTTAAAACCCAAACCCAAATAAACCCAATGCCACCATATTTTCAAAAAAAAATTTTTTTTAGGGGTTTCCCCTTTAAGGGAAAGAAAAAAAGGGGGGTAAAAGGGTTCTTAATTTTCACTAAAAACTTTACAATAAAAATTGGAAAACCCCCCCTAAAAATTCTTTTACACAAAAACCCCAAATTCAAAATTTTTTAATTTTTTTTTAATTTTATTAATTTTTTTTTTGAAAAAATTTCCAAAAAAAATTCTAAGGATTAACCCTGTTTTTTCCCCAAATAATTTGAATTTTTTTTATCAAAAAATTTAAGGGGGGGGGCAATTTTTAAAAATTTTAAAAATAGATATCATTTTAAAAATAAAAATGCCCCTTTAAACCTTTCAATCCCATTACTTGTTTTTGGTTTTTTCGGGGATCGGGTTTTAATTTTATTTAACAAAAACTTTTGGGAAAAATTTTTAAAAATTTTTTTGTTTCAAGGGTTGTTATTTTTAAAATACTTTTTGCCCTTTTTTAATTTTTTTTTCTTTTGGGGCCCTTTTTTAAAAAATTTTTTTAAAATTTTTCGGGGTTTTGTTTTTTTTTTTTTCCCCCTATTTTTTTTTTTTGGGAAAAATTTGATTGGGGGGTGTTTTTTTGTTTTTTTTTAAAAGAAAAAAATTTTTTTTTTCCCCTTTTTTTTTTTTTTAAAAACCCCTTTTTTAAATTTTTGGTTTTTTTAATTTAGAATAAAAGGGCATTTTTAAAATTTAAATTAAAAAAATTTTTAAAATTCTTTTTGGGAAGGGAAATAATTTTATTAATGTTTTTTTTCCCCCCAAAAACATTTGGGGACAACAAATTTTCCCCAAAAAATTTTTTTCCTTTAAAATAAACCTGGTCCCCTTTTAAAACCAAAAATTTTAATGGGTTCAAAATGTGTGTTTTGGGGGGGTTTTAAATTTTTTTTTTTTTAAGAAAAAAAGGGTTTAAAAATAAAAAAAGAAACATAATGCATATTTTGCAAGAATGATGTGCAATGGTAAACCGTTGGTGCCTACTAGCGATCTACCAATGACTTTCTATTCACGTGGGTAAGGTCATATTGAATTCTCTGCAGTCAGTAATCTTGGGATTGTTTGAATGTAATTTAACGTTCAATGAAGATTTACGTTTATTCAAATAATTATGAAATATTATTGATGTACAGCACTAATATAGCAAATACACTTCTAAGGCAAAAAAAAAAAAAAAAAAAAAAAAAAAAAAAAAAAAAAAAAAAAAAAAAAAAAAAAAAAAAAAAAAAAAAAAAAAAAAAAAAAAAAAAAAAAAAAAAAAAAAAAAAAAAAAAAAAAAAAAAAAAAAAAAAAAAAAAAAAAAAAAAAAAAAAAAAAAAAAAAAAAAAAAAAAAAAAAAAAAAAAAAAAAAAAAAAAAAAAAAAAAAAAAAAAAAAAAAAAAAAAAAAAAAAAAAAAAAAAAGCAAAATGAATTGATTTTAAAGGCCCTTTTAAAGATAAACCAATTGTACCCTAAAAAAAGAAAAAAAAATTTTAAGCAGACCCAATAATTGTTTACTAATTTTTCCCCCCTTAGCTTTTTTTATCAGTTTATAAATACAAACTTATCATATTGTTGTAGTTAATTAATTATTATTTGGTTTTATTATTCCTTTTAAATTTTAAAAACCAAAATAAAAAATTAAAAAAAATTTTAAAATGAAAAAAAAGGGGGCCCAAAAATTGGGCAAATAAAAGGGGTCCTTATTTTCCTTTTTTTTTTTAAAATTAAATTTTTGTGGACGCATGGCGCTACTAAAATGTTAACCCCCATTCAGAATTGTTGTTTATCTTTATCAAGTATTTTAAATAGGATTTTATGAAGTAAAACTTCGCACTGGGTGTTTGAACCATGAGGTTGAACCAAGAAACAACATTTACTCTCGGTTTTTAAAAACCATTACTTTCTGGTTAAAACATACAAAAGATGAATAAAGAATGAAAATGTGAATGTAAACTTAATGTTTAAATTCACAGTGAAGGAAATAATTTATTTTGGGCATTGTTGTTCTTTTAAATATTTATGAATTGAAATATTTTATAAAGATTTGTATTACCATAGATTATTGAAATGAGGTGGTTGGGGGAAAGGTTGCAGTTTTAATCATTAAATTTTAAAAGTATTTGACGGTTTCCGAAAGAAAGAGGTAATATGCATTTGAAAATTTAAAGAAGTGCTTAAAGGTCCAGGTTTATTGGGTTAATCTATTTCACCTTTAATATTAGTAACCTTGAATTAAGTTCTTTTAAAGAACAATTCAAAAACTAATGCATTTCAGAGCTTTTATAGAATCAATCAAAGTAAAGAATTGATACTTACATTAAGCATTTGAAACTGATTCATTGATCACAAACATTCTCATGAAGTACACATGGTTGTTAATATAATTGTCATCTATTTAAACTCTTTTGAAGTTGATTGTTTTAATTATTGTACTAGTTGATTACGTCACAGCATGAATATGGTTTTACCTACATCATTCCAATAAATGGTTTACTTAATCTTCGTGCAACAAGAAGAATACCAAAAATGTAAAGTTCATGCAAGCGGTTTGGGGAAGTTAACCTGCTTTTCTCTTAATGTTTAAATTTGATTTGACTGAGTTTTTGGGTAAGAACTTTTGATTAGTGGTTTCTGTCCCAATATATAATTGAAAGTCATTTAACATTTAAATGATTTTCCATAATATTTATCTTATTTGTGATAAAACAAACTGATTATTAAATAACCAATTGATTATTAAATAAATTAATTTTAAACATAAACTTTTTAAAATGCAATCAACTGACTATATAATAATAAATAACAATACATTTTTATAAACCCTTACGCCCAGCCATAAACAACAAAAAATTTAAATTTTAAATTTAATACTATAGATCCATTTAATGAAAATCAAAGCCAGTAAACAAATTCTCAAAACAAAAGATCAACAATTTGCAAAAAGAACACTTAGTTCACTAAACAGTCTTATTCAAGACTCAACATTTCCGTACCACAAATATTGGAAATTTAGATGATGTTTTTTATTTGAGATTCTACCTTTGCTATATTGCCCTATGAATGGCCTTTAAAGCATTAACCCAATACATCTTCTTTATACCCCTAGAAAAAAAGATTACCTAACAGATGCGACTTTTTATTAACTGAAGAAACATATTAAGAAAACTGGATATTTAACATATTCTGCTAACTAAATAAAATTAACCTAATAGGTTTTAAAAGGACACACTAAGGAGGTTGAATAGATTTTACTTGAAAAATTAAAGTGGTTTTACACCATTGATTTGGGCAAAATTTCCACTTGTCAAATAAACTGGGATTTTAATGTGAACACTATAAGGCATATGATTTATACAAAGCCCAAAATTAAATTTACCTTTAAAATCAAACTTGTTTGAACACACACTTGCAAAGAAATACCAACCTTTTGGTTAGTATTTAACAACAAGCAAAAACCAGCAAAAATTTGCTTTCGTTTTCGAAGAATTCAAATGTTAGCATTGAAATACAAAGTTGTAATAAGTGTAAGACCTAGAATGGTGGACCAGGTTTTTGTTCAACGCAATCTTTTTGTAATCAGGGGTTTAATGTGGAATGAAAACAATGAGATTACTGAATAATATTTACAAATTTTTGAAAGTCGCACAATGACTTTTGGTTTTTTAACAGTAAGCTTTTTTCTATTGTTTTGGTAGTAACAATCACACGACTAAAATAAGATTTAAATATATTACATAAAATTATTGATTAAATTTTATCATGAATGTAAAATGTTTTTAAATTATGCCTCACCAAACCCTGCTGAAATTCACCGTACGAAGAAAAAAATTTATAAATTGAGGAACATTCATCCAAAAATTGATTAAGTCTTATCCCTTAAAAAAAAACCAAAGTTGAGAACCTTAACAAATAAAAAAACTCTGTTAAAACTTGCTTACAATTAATTCAAATTTTTTAAAGATTGTTAAACAAGATAAAGATTCAAACCAAAAAATTTTTAATTTTAAATAAAAGCAATTTTAGATTGAATTAACCTTAAATTTTAACAATCGGTAACTGACGTGACAGCAAGGATGAATATCACGGTTTTTTGCAAATGTAAGGTTCAAAGGCGAACCCTGATAGAAGCTCACCATTTTGGCTGAACTTTACCGTATGAACACAATGGAAAAAATTTTAAGATTGAAAATGTGGATTACCTAACGAACATAAGGTTTTTATATTCATTATTTAAACTAACTGATCATGAATTATTATGAACATTAACTATTGTAATCAGGTTGTTTAATCAGTTACAAAATTGTTGTAATTACATTAACATTAAATTTCAGTCGGACGATATCGGCCGTCTTAAAGGGTGTATTGTCTGAACATTGAGGACCTTGTGAATTCCTTCATGTTTAAAGTAAATCTGCCTTTAAAAAGTTAACATGAGTTTTAATTGTCTCAAATTAAAATTGAAATTTTGTTAAAGTAATTTAAGTATAGATTTAATAATTTTCATCATAAAATCTTATTCAAAACTTCATCTTCACCAACAGTAGAACATACAATTATCCATAATAAGTTCAAAAGAAAAAAATAATGATTATTCAATAAATGTCAACTGAAAATTGACTAAAGCTTCAATAAACAAAACTTTAACATTTGTACATTTAAATTTAAGTTATATTTGCTTAAATGTATTTTGAAATATTTAATGAGCTTAACAGTTAAATCAAATATTTAAACTTTTTATAAAAACAAATAATTTTTAAAAAAAAACATTACCAAAATTAATTGTTAGGAAAACAATTTAATTTCAACAATAAACTCTTTTTTTCAATATCAAATTCCCATTGAAAAAATGGAATTGTTCAAAATAAATAAAAAAATTTTGAAATTCTACTAAGGATAGGGTAAAAATCTTGGAACTATAAATAAATTTGAAAATGGTAACATTCTTAAATCAACACATTTATAAACATGGTCCAAATCAAAGTTTCTCACGAATACATAAAACTACTTCATAAATGGATGTAATAAAAACAAAAGCCAATTTTAAACTGAAATTAAACCTTCTGTGTAATCCTAAATTCTTATATTGTAAATAAAAAAACATTTACTAATTAGATTTTAAATACCTTACAGAAATATTTTCTTATTAAAACAAAGGATCTTCATTTATAAAAGTTAATCCATGCAAAAGAACTTTCAAAAATAAGGTTAATGGACACATATTCCAGAGAAATCACAACTATTCCTTTTCAGTGAATTAAGGGGATGCTTGGGAAAGGTGCTTGATTTAAATTGAATATGGGTCAATTTGGTATTAATAAATCTTTTAAAATGAAAAGCATAATCTAAGCAAACAGCAACTTTAATGGGAGAACCAAAAATGTAAATTTATGGGAAAATTTTTGAAAATGGGAAAAATTTCATTATAATTTATATTGAATTTCATGCAGATAAATTTAAAAAAGGAAAAATTGAAAATAATTCAGGCTTTAAATATTACACTGTATTCAAAAATAGTACTATAAATCAAGACAAAATGACATAAATGTCAACTACCTCTAGATTAATCAAACAATGAGCTGTGTTCCATAAAAACTTTTAACATTAGAATAGTTCAAATTTGCCTGACATATTTAACGATTTTAACATCATTCAAAGAACCCTTTTTTCTACAATTTTTTTTAAAATGAAATATGAAATAAAAGTCCACAATGTATATCTTAAGATTAATTAACATTTTTTACATTATTCATTAATAAAGTATCAATTGTAATAAAAAATCAGCAAAATGGATTTATCCTTACATAAGAAATAAGAAAAAAATATTTAAAAAAAACCAAAAGGGAATCTCCTGTTATTTAAATTTTAGTAATTGTATTTAATCAGCAATTGAATTTTGAGCAATCATTTATGACGGGTTCTCTGAAATAATGTCAAACGCTGGTTGAAAAAAATCCTTAAAAAATAAATTCCGTGTCTGAATATGATCAATATGTGAAACGAATGATTGGTAAGCCTCAATTCGGGAAATATAAAAATTTTAAACATGTAATTTGGCACAGTTTTATATAAAAATTGTTAAGGACCATTTAAATTGTTAGATCTTAGGGAGGTTACTAAATACTTAATTTGAACAACAATAAACTTACAAGTTTAAATTGAAATGTAAAAAAACTTAAGAAAAAAAATTATACACAGAAAACGAAACTAAATATTTGGGAACTCATTTGCTCCTATGCAAAATTATGACGGGTTAAAGTAGAAATCTAAAGTTTATTTAAAAAAACATTAAAACATCACTTCTTTGACGAAAAAAA
Organism: Pycnopodia helianthoides; assembly: GCA_032158295.1. NCBI lineage: Eukaryota > Metazoa > Echinodermata > Asteroidea > Forcipulatida > Asteriidae > Pycnopodia > Pycnopodia helianthoides. The sequence continues at coordinate 1,989 of JASTWB010000499.1, read as the reverse complement.
ACTACTTATATTAACCTCTTTTGTTGACAAACTAAATGTACTATTATTGCATCAAATTTGGATCCTGTAGAACAATCGACTATTAGTTTCCTTTATAACCCATACGTGCTTCAAGCACGGGGTTTGCGTGTTTCAATTTTAAAAATGAGTAACTTATAGCAGTTCCACCACTTCAATAATGCTATTTTAAGAGGCTCAGATAATTATTAAATATTTCATCCAATTTAAATTAATTCAATTAATTTTTTTGTGAATAAAATACTAAGGTACAAAAGTATAAAGAAATTTAAGATGTGTATAAGTAGACTTTTTTTAAAAGTAAATGAAAATATAAAATTTGGTAAGAGTAAAGAATAAGGGAGGTTTGGTGGAACTTCCCAAAAATTTCTGCAACTTTTTAACAAAAACTTTCAAAACTTTTTGATAAATCTTGGGAAATACCCGGGGGGGGCCCCTTTTAATTTTTTTGGGTTAATCCCCCATTTTTTTTTTAAAAAAATTTTTTAAACCTTTTTTCCAAATTGAAAAAAAATTTTGGGAAAAAGTGTTTTAAAAACAGTTTTTTTGGAGAAACAGGTATAAACTTTAAGGGAATTTTATTGAAAAATAACAATGAAAGATGACTGTACAAACTAAACGAATAAAAAATTTGGGGGAATCATAAGAAATTTTATTATAGCTCATTATGGATGGAATTCCCGAAGTTGAGAGTTGATAGGGAAAATGAATGCTTTACACTAAATGCATGCTAATAACCATATTTTTTTATGAGTTTAGATGAATTATTAGGCAGCAGATTGAGACTGTAAAGACCTCGAATGTACAGTGTCCTTTATAAATTAAATTCAACATTAGTAAGAATTCCCTGTTGAATATTCCTTTATTCACATGGTAACATAATTGCTACATCTTTATATAAAATAACATTTGTTCCCTTGCAGAATACGGACTTTACAAAGAAACTTTATTACTTGGTAATTAAACTGTCAAATTCCTTTATCATCAATTTTATGTAAATCATTACGAAGATATTTAGTAACTAAAAATAAGCTAATCAGATTTGGAAAACATGGACTCTTTTAACCATTCACATAGAAATTTAATAAATCCTAATGTTGGCATGTTTTATAAGAAAAGATAATTAATGTAAATATCCTAAAATAACATGTGACCTCATGGAGGAAAGGATTGTCAAAAATCCCTTTATTTTAGAATTTAAATTCAAGAGACCAATCAAAGAAATTTGTGGTAAGGGTCAGACTTGAAAAACTATTGTGAAGCCACCAAAAACTAATTAGAGCAATGATTCATCTTATTTCTCAGTTATAAACCCCATTGAATACAAGCCCTGACGGAAATTAAATTTGGTTTCATGCGAATAATTGAGAGGATGTGTATTACCTCTCAATGCATACTAAAAATAGGCTAAAGATATTCATAAATTTTTAGTATAAAAAATAAATTTAACACATCTAACCTTGCAACTTCTGATTACTTTTAAAAAGTATTTTAAATTGTTTAATTTTAATGTGTGTTTAGTAACATTGATGATTGAAACAGTTTGTTAAAAATTTAAGGTTTCATAATGCAGAATAAAAGATTTATTATTTGATAATGCAGGCTAATATTTATTGTAGAGTGCCAAAAATTTTTGCATTTTAGACATTCCCAGGATTACATGTAAGAGCAATGGCTGTTCTTCGGTTGGCAGTTTGCACTACGCCAAGTTATCAGGTGAACTCATAGTGGCCTACAATGGGAAACCTGTATGTATGTTCAAAGTTTAATCTAAGCACCAGATAAATTTTTTTCATAATTACTAAGTGAATGTTTGGTCTATTGAAATATTTAAATGCAAAATATTGATAATGCTTAATGAAAATGTTTCTTATTCAATGGAAATATACTTAAAATATTTAAAAAAATGCAACTTTAAATATTTACCTTTTGATATTGTTTGTTTTAAAATTTTGTATTAAAATTGCTTGT
>JASTWB010000498.1:0-15813 GCA_032158295.1 Pycnopodia helianthoides | reverse complement strand
TTTTGTTTTCTTTCGAAAGACTGGTTAAAAAAATCCCTTTAGACATCGTTTGGGGAACATCGGATATCTCACTTCCCTTATTTTCCGTACAAGAGGGCCCCAAAAAGTTCCCTTGAAAAATATTTTTTATGGTTTTGAAAGGAAAATTTGGCAAGGAAAGAAAAATTTTCCCGTTTTTTACCAAAATTTTCCCTTCTTTTCCCCCCTAGCATGCCGTAAGTTCTTGGATTTAAAAATAAACTTAAATTAACTCCGAATTTTGGTTTTTTCCCAGCATTTTTTTCTCCGGCATTTTTTTTTCCTTTGTGGTTGTACAAAAACCCTTCATGCTTTGGGGCTTCTTGTACTTCCCTTTATTTTCGGACGGCGGCCAAATTGCCAAAAGTAATATTTAAGGTTAAAAATCAGGACCCTTTACGCTTTTCTTGGTATAAAAAACTTTTGTTTCCACCCTTTTTTGGATTTTTGGGGTTTGATCCAAACCCTTCTTTTAAATTTATGTTTCCCTTTTGGCCCTGGTGAAACAAAAACCCCAAGCCCCAAATTGGTTAAATCGAGTTGGAACGGGTTTTAAAAATTTTAAAAACGAAAAACCGCATGTTTGAAAAGTGATATTTGTTTTTCCAAAGACTTGAAAAAAATTAGAAAATTTGGGGGGTTTAGATCTTTTTTGGTTTTTTTTTAAACAACCCCAAAATTGTTTAAAAGTTTTTTGGGCGGGATATCTTGGCTTTGTCTTCAGCATTTATTTTGGTTTTACTTAAACAAACCCCTTGCCACCTTTTTCCCCCCCGCCCCTTTTTCCCCCCCCCGGCCCCCCCCTCCCCCAAAATTTTCCCACAGCTACATAATTGGTTTTAAATCTAGAGCCTTGGAGGGCTTTCAAATGGTAAAAACTTTTAAAAATCCGCATTGTTGAGGGTGATTTTCCCCGTGCATACTTTTTTTTCCCCCTTTTCGAAAGCACTGTGTAAAAAAATCCATTAAAATGCTTTTGGGGGAACATTCGGAGTTTTCGTACTTGCTTGTATTTTCTTTACGAAGACGGCCGAAAGTTGCCTTGAAAAAGTGATATTTGGATGCAGGACTATGCAAGGAAGATTCAGGTACAAATTTCGTCTCTTTTAGCATGCTTATTTTCTTGATTTATACTTAAACTTAACCCCGAATTTTTTTCCAGCCATTTTTTGGGCAGTATTTTCCCTTTGCTGGTTGTACTACCGCCCTTCATTGCTTAGTTGCTACTGTTTACCCCTATTTCTCTGCCCACTCGCGTCGCCTAAAAAATTGCCACAGTTCCAAAATTTTGGGTTTTAATCTGACCCCTTGAGACGGGCTTTAAATGGTAAAAAAACTTGTAAAAATCCGCATTAAATTTTGAGGGTGATCTGACCGGGCATACTTTATGTTTCTCTTTCGAATAGCACTGTGTAAAAAATTTCCCATTAGACATACGTTTGGGGAAACTTTCGGGTACGCACTTGCTGGTTTTTCCGGTACGAAGACGGCCAAAAATTTGGCCCTTTTAAAAAAGGAATTTTTGGATGCGGCTATGAAAGGAAAGATTCAGGAAAAAAATTTCGTCTCTTAGCATGTTAGTTCTTGATTTTTATTTAAAACTTAACTCCAAAATTTGTTTCCCCCATTTTTGGGCAGTATATTCCTTGTGGTTGTACTACACACCCCTTCATTGCTTAGTTGCTCTTTTTTAACCCCTACTCCCGGGCCCATTTCGCTTTGCCTACAAATTTGCCAAAAGCACATAATTAGTTAAATTAGAGCCCTTGAGAGGGGTTTTCCAAATGGTATAAAACTTGTAAAAAATCCAGATTTGATTTGAGGGTGATCTGACCGTGCATACTTTATGTTTCTCTTTCGAAACCCCACTGTGTAAAAAAACCCCCTTAACTCGTTTGGGGAACATTCGGAGTATCGTCACTGTTTGGTATTTCCCCTTTACAAGACGGCCGAAAGTTGCCTTAAAAAGGGAAATTTTTGGGGATGAAAGGACTAGAAAGGGAAGATTCGGGTTTCAAATTTCGTTCTCTAGCATGCTTGGGTTCTTGAGTTATATTTAAAACCCTTAACTCCAAAATTTGTTTCCACCATTTTTGGGCATTATATTCCTTGCGGGTTTTGTACTACACCCCCCCTTAAATTTCCCTTATTGTACTGTTTTTACCCCTTTACTCTCTGTCCACTCGCGTCGCCTAAAAAATCCCCACAGCTACAAAATTGGGTTTTAATCTGGCCCCCTTGGGGGTGATTGCCCGTGCATTTTTATGTTTTCTTTCGAAAGCACTTTTGTACAAAATCCCATTGACTTGGTTTTGGGGGAAAACATTGGAGTATCGTCACTTGCCTGTATTTTTGGTCGAAGAGGGCCCAAATTCCCTTAAAAAAGTATTTTTGGATGCAGGACTATGAAAAAGGAAGACAGGTACAAATTTGTCTCTACATGCTTAGTTTTGAGTTTACTTAAACTTAATCCACCATTTTTCGCGAATTTTCCCTTTTGGGGTTGTATACCACCCTTCATTGCTTATTGACTGTAACCCCTACTCTTGGCCATCGGGGCGCCTACAAAATCCCCACAGCTAAAAAATTAATCTAGAGCCCTTGAGGGGCTTTAAAAGGGTATAAAATTGTAAAACCAGCATTATTTGGGGGTGATCCCCCGTATACTTTTGTTTCCTTTCGAAAGCATGTTACAAAAACCCCATTAACGGTTTGGGGGAACATTGGAGTAGCATTGCTGTATTTTCGGTTACGAAACGGCCGAAAGTTGCCTTAAAAAGTATATTTGGATGCAGGACTATGCAAGAAGATTCAGGTACAAATTTCGTCTCTTAGCATGCTTAGTTCTTGATTTACTTAAACTTAACTCCGAATTTGTTTCCAGCCATTTTTTCGCAGTTTTATTCCTTGCTGGTTGTACTACACACCCTTCATTGGCTTAGTTGCTACTGTATTAGCCCTACTCTCGGCCACTCGCGTCGCCTACAAAATGCCACAGCTACTAATTGGGTTTCCCAATCTAGACCCCTTTGAACGGGCTTTCAAATGGTATAAAATTTGTAAAAATCCAGCATTGATTTGAGGGTGATCTGACCGTGCATACTTTATGTTTCTCTTTCGAATAGCACTGTGTACAAAATCCATTAACATGCGTTTGGGGAACATTCGGATATCGTCACTTCCCTGTTTTTTCCGGTACGAAGACGGCCAAAGTTGCCTTGAAAAAGTTATTTGGATGCAGGACTATGCAAGGAAGATTCAGGTACAAATTTCGTCTCTCTAGCATGCTTAGTTTTGAGTTATACTTAAACTTAACTCCGAATTTGTTTTGCCATTTTTCGTCAGTATTTTCCCTTTGCTGGTTTTTACTACACAGCCCTTCATTGCTTAGTTGTACGAAATTAGCCCTACTCTCTGGCCACTCGCGTCGCCTACAAAATGCCACAGCTACTAATTGGTTTTCAATCTAGACCCCTTGAGACGGGCTTTCAAATGGTATAAAACTTGTAAAAATCCAGCATTGATTTGAGGGTGATCTGACCGTGCATACTTTATGTTTCTCTTTCGAATAGCACTGTGTACAAAAATCCCATTAGACATGCGTTTGGGGAACATTCGGAGTATCGTCACTTGCCTGTATTTTCCGGTACGAAGACGGCCGAAAGTTGCCTTGAAAAACTTGCCTCGCTCGCCTACAAAAGCACAGTACTATTAGTTCATCTAGAGCCTTAGCTTTAATGTATAATTGTAAAATCCACATTTGAGTGATCTACGTCATACTTGTTCTTCGAACACTGGTACAAATCCATACATCTTGGAACATCGGAGATCTCACTTGCTTATTTTCGGTCGAAGACGGCGAAAGTGCTCAGTCAATTTGTCTTTACATCTATCTTGATATCTAAACTTAATCGAATTGTTCAGCTTTCGAGTTCCTTTGTGTACTACACAGCCTATTGCTATACTGTATAGCCCTATTTGCCATCGCTCGCTCAAATGCCAAGCTACTAATTAGTTAATCTAAGCCTTGAACGGGCTTCAATGGTATAAACTTGTAAAAATCAGCATTGTTGAGGTGATCTTACGTGCATACTTATGTTTCTCTTTCGAATAGCACTGTGTACAAAATCCCATTGACATGCGTTTGGGGAACATTCGGAGTATCGTCACTTGCTGTATTTTCGGTACGAAGACGGCCGAAAGTTGCCTTGAAAATGATATTTGGATGCAGGACTATGCAAGAAGATTCAGGTACAAATTTCGTCTCTCAGCATGCTTAGTTCTTGAGTATACTTAAACTTAACTCGAATTTGTTTCAGCCATTTTTCGCAGTATATTCCTTGCTGGTTGTACTACACAGCCCTCATTGCTTAGTTGCTACTGTATTACCCTACTCTCTGGCCACTCGCGTCGCCTACAAATCGCCACAGCTACAATTAGGTTCAATCTAAGCCTTGAACGGGCTTTCAAATGGTATAAAACTTGTAAAAATCCCATTGATTTGAGGTGATCTACGTGCATACTTTATGTTTCTCTTCGAATAGCACTGTGTACAAAAATCCCATAGACATGCTTTGGGGAACATTCGGATATCGTCACTTGCTGGATTCGGTACAAACGGCCGAAAGTGCCTTGAAAGTAATATTTGATCAGACTATCAAGAAGATTCAGTACAAATTTCGTCTCTCTAGCATGCTTAGTTCTTGAGTTATACTTAAACTTAACTCCGAATTTGTTTCCAGCCATTTTTCGGCAGTATATTCCTTGCTGGTTGTACTACACAGCCCTTCATTGCTTAGTTGCTACTGTATTAGCCCTACTCTCTGGCCACTCGCGTCGCCTACAAAATCGCCACAGCTACATAATTAGGTTAATCTAGAGCCCTTGAGACGGGCTTTCAAATGGTATAAAACTTGTAAAAATCCAGCATTGATTTGAGGGTGATCTGACGTGCATACTTTATGTTTCTCTTTCGAATAGCACTGTGTACAAAAATCCCATTAGACATGCGTTTTGGGAACATTCGGAGTATCGTCACTTGCCTGTATTTTCCGGTACGAAGACGGCCGAAAGTTGCCTTGAAAAAGTGAATATTTGGATGCAGGACTATGCAAGGAAGATTCAGGTACAAATTTCGTCTCTCTAGCATGCTTAGTTCTTGAGTTATACTTAAACTTAAACTCCGAATTTGTTTCCAGCCATTTTTCGGCAGTATATTCCTTGCTGGTTGTACTACACAGCCCTTCATTGCTTAGTTGCTACTGTATTAGCCCTACTCTCTGGCCACTCGCGTCGCCTACAAATTAGCCACAGCTACATAATTAGGTTAATCTAGAGCCCTTGAGACGGGCTTTCAAATGGTATAAAACTGTAAAAATCCAGCATTGATTTGAGGGTGATCTGACCGTGCATACTTTATGTTTCTCTTTCGAATAGCACTGTGTACAAAAATCCCATTAGACATGCGTTTGGGGAACATTCGGAGTATCGTCACTTGCCTGTATTTTCGGTACGAAGACGGCCGAAAGTTGCCTTGAAAAAGTAATATTTGGATGCAGGACTATGCAAGGAAGATTCAGGTACAAATTTCGTCTCTCTAGCATGCTTAGTTCTTGAGTTATATTTAAAAACTTAACTCCGAATTTGTTTCCAAAAAAAAAAAAAAAAAAAAAAAAAAAAAAAAAAAAAAAAAAAAAAAAAAAAAAAAAAAAAAAAAAAAAAAAAAAAAAAAAAAAAAAAAAAAAAAAAAAAAAAAAAAAAAAAAAAAAAAAAAAAAAAAAAAAAAAAAAAAAAAAAAAAAAAAAAAAAAAAAAAAAAAAAAAAAAAAAAAAAAAAAAAAAAAAAAAAAAAAAAAAAAAAAAAAAAAAAAAAAAAAAAAAAAAAAAAAAAAAAAAAAAAAAAAAAAAAAAAAAAAAAAAAAAAAAAAAAAAAAAAAAAAAAAAAAAAAAAAAAAAAAAAAAAAAAAAAAAAAAAAAAAAAAAAAAAAAAAAAAAAAAAAAAAAAAAAAAAAAAAAAAAAAAAAAAAAAAAAAAAAAAAAAAAAAAAAAAAAAAAAAAAAAAAAAAAAAAAAAAAAAAAAAAAAAAAAAAAAAAAAAAAAAAAAAAAAAAAAAAAAAAAAAAAAAAAAAAAAAAAAAAAAAAAAAAAAAAAAAAAAAAAAAAAAAAAAAAAAAAAAAAAAAAAAAAAAAAAAAAAAAAAAAAAAAAAAAAAAAAAAAAAAAAAAAAAAAAAAAAAAAAAAAAAAAAAAAAAAAAAAAAAAAAAAAAAAAAAAAAAAAAAAAAAAAAAAAAAAAAAAAAAAAAAAAAAAAAAAAAAAAAAAAAAAAAAAAAAAAAAAAAAAAAAAAAAAAAAAAAAAAAAAAAAAAAAAAAAAAAAAAAAAAAAAAAAAAAAAAAAAAAAAAAAAAAAAAAAAAAAAAAAAAAAAAAAAAAAAAAAAAAAAAAAAAAAAAAAAAAAAAAAAAAAAAAAAAAAAAAAAAAAAAAAAAAAAAAAAAAAAAAAAAAAAAAAAAAAAAAAAAAAAAAAAAGCCATTTTTCGGTAGTAACCAAAAAGTTGTTAAAAGTTTTTGGTTAGGCTATGATAGATTCGGCTTTTTGCGTTTCGCCTAATTCCCCAGTTAAAAATTAAATTAATCAATTGACGCCTTTCAAAGGTTTTTCCCTTGTAAAAATCCCATTGATTTGGGGGTGATCTGACGGCCCTATTTCTTTTTCCCAATGCGTGCCAAAAATCCCAAGCAAAATTTGGAAATTTCAGACGTACGGGCTTATTTTAAAAGGGGAAAATTGCCTTGAAGGTAATATTGGTTTTAGCTTTGCGGAAGATTGGTACAAATTTCCCTTAGCATGCGTTTTGGGGGAACTTAATAATCCGAATTTGTTTACCTTTTCGGACGGCGAAATTCTCCCTTGAAAAAGTTTTGGGGGTTTAAATATCTGTAACCTCTCTTCCCATGCTTGCTAAATTTTCCCTTAAATAATTGATTTTACCCCTTGGCTTTTTCCCGGGTTTGTAAACCACCCCTTTTATGTGATTTGCCTGTATTGTTCTCTTTCAATCCCCGGGGTACAAAAATCCCAAAACCATTGGTTTTAAACTTCGGGTTTAAATGGTTAAATTTTGGTAAAAACGCCAAAAGTTTGAATTTTGCCTATTTGGTCCTTTGAAGGGAGTTCAGTACAAATTTTTTCCCATTTATTCTGGTTTTAAAACTTAATCGAATTTGTTGATTTTCTTAAACGGCCCGGTCCAAAATTATTTTGGTGCAGACATCGCAAGTTTCGCCTACAAATGCCAGTCTTAATTATTAATTAACCTTGAACTGCTTTCAATGTTAAACTTGAAAATCAGATTTTGGGGTGATCGCCTCATTCTTTAGTTTCTTTTGAACTACCTTGTAAAAAATCCCTAAAATCGTTGGGAACTTTCAGTATCGTCATTGTTTTTTTCCCTTGAGACGGCCAAAATGCTTGAAAAAGGATATTTGGAGGGATTGAAGGATCATAAAATTTCTCTTTTAGCATGTTACAAATCTTAAATTTTGCATTGTTTCCCCATTTTGGCGTATATTTTCTGGTACAACGGCCCAATTGCTTAGTTGATATGTATTACCCATTTTGGGCAGGTCTGCTAAAAAATTCGCCCAGCTCATATTGGTTAACTAAACTTAAGGGGGTTTTTTAAAACTTTTAAATTCCGCTGTTTAGGTATCTGACTCTTACTTATGTTTCTTTTGCTACACTGTGTCATCCTTCTCTTGGGGAACATTGGGATAGGCATTTCTTAATTTCGGCAGACGGCCTAAAGTGCTAAAAATTTAAATATTGGATCCCAATTGAAGGGATTTCAAATTCGTCTCTTAGATTTATCTTGTTAACTTAAACACCCGAATTGTTTGGGATTTTCGCATTTAACCTTGCGGGTTTGTTCTAACGTTCCCCTATTGCTACTGTATCCCCATATCTTCCCCTCGGCCCTTTCAAATCGCCAGTAATAATTAGTTCTCTGGGCCCTTAGCGGGTTTCAAATGGTAAATTTTTTCCCAGCTTTGTTTAGTTATTGAGTGATACAGCCTTCGAATGCATTGTACAAAATCCATTAACATGCTGTTGGGACATTGGTAGTCCTTCTTGATTTCGTCTAAGCCCAATTGCTTAAAGGAATTTGGGCCGAGTATAAAGAATTCAGGTACAAATTCGTCCTTAGCATGCTTGTTCTTGAGTTATCTAACTTCTGAATTTTTCACCATTTTCTGGAATTCCTTGCTTTTACACACACCCTTCATTGTTAAATTCAAAGGTTTAGCCCCGGCTTTAAAATTGGTAAAAATGAAAACCACAAAATTGGGTTTAAAATTAAACCCTTGGGGGGTTCCTTTCAAAATTTAAAAAATTTTAAAATCACTTTGTTTGGGGAAATCGAGTCGTACTTTATGGTTTTCCTTCAAAAGGGCCGGAAAAATTCCATTAAATTTGGGGGGACAGGATATGGGAAATTGCTTATTTCGGTCCCAGACGGCCAAGTTCTTGAAAAATTAATTTTGTCCAGCTTCAAAATTCGGAAAATTTCCCTTTCTGGTGTTATCGGTTATTTTAATTAACTCCGAATTTGCCCACTTTTTGGCAATTCTGCTTTTTAAAAAACCCCTTATTTAGTTTACTTTTAAGCCCTACCCTTCCATGGTTCTAAAAATCCAAGCTATTTAGGTTTACCTAAACTTTAAGGGCTTTCAAATGGTAAAAACTTGTAAAAACCCAGCATGTTTGGGGATCGGAACCGTAAACTTTGTTTTTCCTCGAATACCCAGTTCCAAAATGCATTGATTATTTGGGGGAAACATGGGAAAGATTCATTTTTTTTCCGGTAGAGCGCGATTTTCTTAAAATTAATATTTGGTTCCAGATTTTCGGAAGTTTCCCTCAATTTCTCCCCTTTCATGCTTAGTTCTTTTTTAAACAAAAACTTCTCCTTTTGTCCACCAATTTTCACAGTATATTTTTGGTTACTAAAGCCCTTAGTTTTTATGGAAAAAAACTTTTATCCGGCAAAAATTTGAAGGGTAATTTGATCTCAAATTTTGGGGCCTTTCAAATGGTAAAAACTTGAAAATGCTTGTTTGGGGTGATCGGACGTCATACTTTTGATTTTCTTTAAAAAAGACGGACAAATTCCCTTAAAAATGTTTTTGGGGAACATCGGATATGAAAGGATTTCGGTACAGCGCCAAATTTGTTTTAAAAAAGTTATTTGTTTAACTACGAAATTATTTTCAATTTTGTCCTCAGCATTTAGTTCTTGGTTTATTTAAAACTTATTGTTTTTTCCCCATTTTGCTATTTCCTTGCTGTACAAAACCCCGCTTATTTAGGTTAACCCCCTTTTGGGCCCCCGGGCTCCTAAAAATGAACACATAATTTAGTTAAATCCTGAGCCTTGAACGGCTTTCAATTTAAACTTGAAAATCCGATATTGAAGGGATTGGACCGTGAACTTATGTTCTTTGTTTTTTTCCTTTTACAAACCCAAAGTCTTGAAATTTGGAGTATTATTGGGGGAATTTCAAGGAAGACGGCCAAAATGTCCTTAAAAATTTATTTTGGGGTATCAAAATTAATCAAATTTGTTCAAGCATGTATTCGAGTTATATTCCTTCCCGTTTTGTTCAGCCTTTTTTGGCAGTATATTCCTGCTTTGCCTACCCCCCTAGCTTAGTTGCTACTATTAGCCTCTCTGGCCCTCGCGGCTAAAAATTTTAACGTATAATTGGTTAATCTGAGCCTTGAGACGGGCTTTCAAAGGGTTAAAAATTTTTAAAAATCCAGCATTATTTGGGGGTGTGACCTGACTTATGTTCTTTCAATATGTTTGTTACAAACCTTGACATTTTTTTTTGGGGAACATTCGGATTGACTTGCATTTCGGTACGAAAGCAAATTCCGTGAAAGTAATATTTGGAGCAACTAGAAATTAATCAAATTTGTTCCAGCATGTTGTTTGAGTTATATAAACTTCTCAAATTGTTACCCCTTTTCGTAGTATCTTGTTTGTTACACAGCCCTTATTCCCATTGCACGAAATTAATTATTTGCCCTGGCGTTTCAAATCCCCAAAAGGGTAATAATTGGTTAATCTACCCTTGAAAAGGGTTTCAGAGGTTATTGTAAAATGTTTTTTTGTACCCCGTGTACAAAATCCCTTTTTCGAATGCTGGACAAAAATCCCATTGCTTGTTTGGGGAAAACGGAGATGTCCCTAAAGTATTTTGGTCAAGGACCCCGAAATTCTTGAAAATATTTGGATCAGGTTATCGGAATTATAAAAATTTTTCTCCAATTGTTTCGTTTTTGTATTTTAAAATTATCCGTTTGGGTTTGCCTCCCCCGTCATTCCTTGGGGTTGTACTTAACCCTTCTTGCCCTGGTCCCCTACAAATTACCCCACCCTCATTGGTTAAAATTGGAGCCCTAAAGGTTTAAATGGAGTTAACCTTTAAAATTAATAAATTGAATTCCGCATTATTTTGATGCCCGTGCAAAACTTTAGTTCTCTTTGAACATTGGAAAAAACCCATTGCTTGTTTTTGGGAAATCGGAGTTCGCCTGGTATTTTCCGGAGAAGACGGGGGAAAAGTTGCCTGAAAAGGTAAATTTGGCCCCTTTAGCAAGGAGTCGGGAAAATTTCTTTTTAAACTGTTTTTGTTTTAGTTTTCTTAAATTATCCGTTTGTTCACACCCCTTTTGCTTATTTTTCGGGTTTACCCCCTTTCTGCTTGGCCGGGTTTGCCCTCCCCGGCACCCCTTGGTTCAAATTAGCCCGGACTTAATTGATAATTAACCTTGAGACGTTTTAAAAGGTTTTACCTGAAAATTAGTTTTGTTTAAATGTTTGACGTGATACATTTCTTTTTGAATGCATGTTACATATTCCTTTTACATGCTTTGGGGGGAAACCCCGGGGGAAGTTCAAAAAGTGTTTTTTGGATGAAGACGGCCAAAGTTCCGGAAAAATTTATCTTTGGATGCGATTCGGAGATTATTAAAATTTGCTCCAATTTGTTTAGTTTTTGAGTTTACTTAAACTTTCGGTTTTCCAGCCATTTTGCAGTTTTCCTTGTTTGCCCTACCCGGCCCTTCTCCCTAGTTGTACTATTACCTACATTGGCCACTGGGGCCCCTTTCAAATGGACTTTCAAATTGGTTAATCAGATTTGGGAGGGTTTTAAAAGGGTTTTAAATTTTAAAAGCTTTGTTTGGGGGAAAATTCCCTCAATTTGTTTTTTCGGAATAGCATTGTACAAAACCCCAAAATGCTTGGGGGAAATTGGAATTGTAAACTGCGATTTTCGGTACAAGGGGCCGGTTCCCTTAAAAATAATATTTTTTAACTTAAAAAGGGTTCGGGAAAAATTTCGCTTCTGCTGTTGTTTTAGTTTTTTAAAATTAAACTAAAAATTGCCACTTTTTCCCTTTTAAAAAATTCCCTTCTTTGTTTATCAACCCCTTAGCGTTATATGTTTTTCCCTTTTTATGGGTTGAAAAAATGCCACGTCAAAATTGTTTTTTAAAACCCCTTGAACCTTTCAAATGGTTAAAACTTGAAAATCCACTTGTTTGATTTGTCGAGGGCAAATTTTTCCTTTTAAAATAATTTGTAAACCCAAAAATTTTTTCTTAGCATGCTTTTTTTTTTAAAAAAATTTTTTAGTTTTTTGTCATTAACTTCGGGTTTCTACAAAACCCCCAAAGTTGCTGGTAATTTATTTCAAATCCCCCAGGAAAACGGGTTTCAAAAAATTTTCTTCCCAGTTGTTTAGTTTTTTTAATGCCCCTTTAAATTTAACTCAAAAATTTTTCAGGGGGGGGCTTTCGGGGAAAAACCTTGTTTTCCACCCCCCAAATTTTTTGAAAATTTTTTGGGGCCTTGGAGTGTAAAATCCCCTTAAACTATTTGGGGAAACTAACTTCGGTTTCCCCAAAGGAAATTTTTGGGGAAAATAAATTTTTTGAAAGGCAGGGACTTTGGTTTTCCCCCTTTCTAGCAGGTTACAAAAAATTCCCATTTTAAAGGTTTGGGGAAATTTTTTGGGTTCGGTCTTTTGTTTTTTTGTGAAGGCAAATTGACCTTGGGGAATTTATTGGGGGTTTTCGGAAAAAGGGAAAAATTCCGAAAATTTTTGGGGGGTTCCCTGTCTTTTTTTTCTTTTTATTTTAAAAATCCGGAATTTTGTTTGCCTTTTTCGGGTTACCTTGCTGGTTTTTCTACAAGCCCCAATTGCCTTAAAGTTTTATCTAAAAAATTAGTACTTTGCCTGGCGCGGGCTTTAAAAAAAATTGAACCATTATTAGAAAAATTGACCCTTGAACGGGTTTCTTGGTTAAAACTTGTAAAAATCCAGATTGTTTGGGGTTCGAGTCTACTTTTTTTTTCCCGATAGAGGAAAAAAAATCCCTTAAAAAAAGGGGGAATTTGGAGACGACTTGCTTTTTTTTTTTCCCGGTACAAACGCCAAAGTTGCTGAAAAATAATTATCAGGGTTCAAAAATTCGGAAAAAATTTGTTTTAATTTATTTTTTGGTTTATTTAAAACTTCCCCGAATTTTTTTCCATTTTTTTTCCAGTATATTTTGGTTATCAACCCCTTAGGTTTTTTATGTAAAAACCCTATTTCCCTGGTGAAAATCGCCGCTACTTTAGGTTTCTCCCTTAAAGGGGGCTTTCAAATATAAAACTTTTTTAAAAAATTGATTTGGGGTTTTGCCGTTTCCTTTAGCCCAAATTGCCTTGAAAAAATTTTTGACAGCTTTTGGGGAAATTCAAAATTTCGTCCTTGCTTGTTTTTCTACAAACCCGAAATTTGCCTTAAAAGTATTTTTGGGGGGGAAATTTAAAAGGGGTTAGGTAAAATTTCTTTTAGCTCTTGTCCTTGGTTTACAAATTAACCCAATTTTTTTACATTTTTGGTTTTTTCCCTTGGGGGACTACCCCCCTTTCATTGTTATTGTACTTTTTACCCCTATTTTGATGGCGTAAAAAATGCCCCTCAATTAGGTTAAAAACCCTTAGACCTTTAAAGGGTATAAAACTTGTTTAATTGTTTGAGGGCCCGATTTCCCTTTTAAAATTTTTTTAAATGCAGGTACAAAAACCCCTTTTGTCGGGGGGAAATTCGGATTTATTACTTCTTAATTTTTTTTAAAAAGGGGGGCCAAAAATTCCTTGGGTTTTTTTAGCTTTTGAAGGGTTCTTTTACAAATTTCGCCTCGCTGTTTTTAGATACAAAATTAATCCAATTTGGGCCCTTTTTTCGGCTTTTTCCCTTGTTTGTAAAAAAGCTTATTGGGGGTTTGCTACGTTTTCCCCTTTTTTCCTGCGTGCCTAAAAAATCCCAAGACTTTTGGGAATCGAGTTGGAACGGGTTTTAAAATTTGGTATAAAAATTTAAAAATCCCCTTGATTTAGGGGGGGAAATGCAAATTTTTTTTTTCCCTTTTCAATCCTTTAAAAAACCCCTTCATGGTTTAATTTTGGGGTTGTCCCCTTGTTTGATTTTCCGGCGGACCCAAAAATTCTTGAAAAGTTTATGGTGCAAATTTGCAAGGGTTCTAAAAATTTGCCACAGCTTTTTGATTATTTTAAACTTAACCCGTTTTTTAGATTTTTAAAAATCCCTTGGGTTGTTTTTAACCCCCCTTTTATTTTTTTATTGCATGTTTAAAAATTTCGGCCACTGGGTTTGAAAAATCGAACTATTTTGGGGTTTTTTCGACCGGAGGGGCCAAATGTTAAAATTAAAAAATAGCAAATTTGAGGGTTTCCCGTCAAATTTTTGTTTCTTTTTCAATTAGTGTGTAAAAAATTTTGAATTTTGGGGGGAAATTCGGAGTTTATTCCTTTTTTTGGTACAAGCCCAAATTGTTTTTAAAAAAATGTTTTATGCGGACATCCCAAGAAATTGGTAAATTTGCCTTAGCGCTTTTTTGGTTAATTTAAAAATCCGAATTTTTTTTGTTTTTCGGCATTATTTTTCTTTTGATACACCCCCCCCATTCTTGGGCTACTGTTTGCCCACTTCGGATGCTGCCTAAATTTCCCCGTACAAAAGGGCAATTGGCCTTGAATTTAAAAGGGTTAAAAATTGAAAAATCGGGCATTGTTTGGGGGGGTTTTTGAGTATACTTATTTTCCCTTTTTCGAATTTTGTTTAAAAAAATTTTTAAATCTTTGGGGAACACAGATTCATTGCTTTTTTTTTCTACGAAGGCCAAAATTCCTTGAAAATGTTTGGTCAAAAATGCAAAAGTTATAAAAAATTTCCCTTCTTAGCTGAGCTTATTTTTTTTAAAACTTAATCCAAATTTTTGTTTTTTCCTTTTTTTTCCTTCGGTTGTTACAACCCATTCCTTGTTTTAAAAATTGTATTCGGCACTGGTTGAAAAATTTTCCGACAGACAAATTTGGGGTTAAAAAGTTGGACGGGCTTTCAAAGGTAAAAAATTTTTTCCAGCTTTGTTTGGGGGTTCGGGGGGATTTATTTTTTTTTCGAAAAACCTGTTTTTAAAAAAAACCCTTTTAAATCTTTGGGGGGAAAAAAAACCCTTTGGGGAGTTCTACTTTTTTTTTTCCCTTCCGGAAAATTGGGGCCTTTAAAAATTAAAAGCACTATAGGAAATTTTTTACAAACGCTTCAATGTTATTTTTGGGAAAATCAAATTTTTTAAATTTGTTTCCCCCATTTTATTTTTCCTTCTGGGAAAATTCATTGAAAATTTCATTAGTACTTTGGCCATCGGTGCCAAAAATTTGACGTACAAAGGGGAAAAAGGGCCCCTTGGATTTTCGGAAAAAATTTTTAAAATCGGGAGTTTGGGGGGGTTTTTGCCTCTACATGTTTTTTTTAAATTTAATTTAAAAAAATCCCAAAATTTTGGGGAACTTCGGGTACTCACGCGTATTTTGGTCAAGAGGCCAAATTCCTTAAAAATTTTAAAAATTTTGGGGCTAGAAAAAGGGTTAGGTCAAATTTGCCTTAGCGCTTTCGGTTATAAAAACTTAATCCAAAATTTGTTTAGTTTTTTCGGCTTTATTTTCCTTCTGGTTGTACAAAACCCTTCTTTGCTTGGACTTTTGGGATCTCGGCCACTGGTTTTTCGACGAAATTTGGTTAAAAGATTAGACGGGCTTTAAAAGGAAAAACTTAAAAATCGCTTTTTTGGGGGTGTCAAGTTTTTTAGTTTTTTTTTAAAATAGATTTTTCAAAAATTTAGAATCTTTGGGGAACAAGCTTCATTGTTTTATTTTTGGGGTACAAACGGCCGGTTCTTGAAAAAATTAATTTTTTATCAGGCTTGGGAAGGGTTAAAGGTAAAATTTTTTTTAAAACAGCTTGTTTTGGGGGTTTAAAAAACTTAATCCGTTTTTTTTCCTTTTTTTGGGGAAAAACCCTTGCTTTTTTTACAACCCTTCTTGATTGTACGTATTCCCCTTTTTTTGGGCCCCGGTCGCCTCAAAATTCCCCGAAAATTGGGTTAATCGGGGGCCCCCTAGAGGGTTTAAAAGGTAAAAATTTTTCCCAGCTTTGTTTGGGGTTTTTCCCTTTTATTTTATTTTTTTAAAACATTGTAAAAAAATTTCCTTCGGTTTGGGGGAACACAGTTTCACTTGTTGTTTTTCCCCTACAAGACGCCAAAAATTGCCAAAAAAATTTTTAAATAAAGGGCTTGAAGGAAGTTCGGGTAAAAATTTTTTTAATCAGCTTGATTTAAAAAACTTAACTCCAATTTTTTTTTCTTTTTCCATTTT
>JASTWB010000497.1:0-15813 GCA_032158295.1 Pycnopodia helianthoides | reverse complement strand
TAAGGGGGTTTAAAACAAAAGACCTTTTTAGAAGTTGTCAGGGTTAAAACAAAACTTAATCTTATTTCGAGTTAAGAGCAGCCGACTCGCTGTATATCAAGCCACTAAAACTATGGTTGTGACGTCGGCCCATATTATTTTGGATTGGGCACGGACATCAATTGGGCGTACTCGCCTAAGCAACCACCCCCCCCCCTCCCCACCCACCCACCCTTACTTACACCACAATAGAGTTTACATTTTTTGATATTAATATTGGACTTTAAACTGATCTTTGGCAGAGAACTTTGAAGACTCACAATTTCACCGTCATTATTTATTCTGACTCAAGACATGAACCTCTCCCAGTGTTCGATTGCCCCAAAGACAAAAACAAATCTCTGGGTCTGATTCTCGGGCAGATTTAACAAAGGTTCTTTAAACTGAAACGAAAAACAGAAAGAAAACAAAATGTACTTGTCGGCGAATTAATATTAGACAAATCAATTCAAACCCTTAGTTGAATCGTAAAAATGAAAAACCTATTTTCTTCGGTTTCCATTCGACATTACTTTTTGTTTTAAATAATTGCGGTGCCTGCTCCTATTACTGACCTGGGCCCAATCTAATGGCTCTGTTTACTGCCGAATTCTGCGCTTGCAATCACAATTCTTCGCTTACAGGACAAGCGCCGAATTTCTGCTGTGTAAGCGAAGATTGCCTAGTAACGTGTAGTACGCACGCGCAAAAGCACAAACTCCCTGCTAAGCGCGTAATTCCCTTCTTCCGTAAGCGCTTATTCTTTGCTTACGGTAAGCAGAACCATGAAATCGGGCACTGGTTATTGGGCACGCTCCGTGGTCTAGTGGGAAAACTTTTGCACTTAAAATTAATGATTGGGTTGTTGGTTCGAATCCTACCCGAATAGTATACCTGTGGATTGTTTTTTTCCGAAATCAGAAAAGCATTGATTATGCAGTACTTATCACAAATCGGTGCAGAGTATTTTTCAACAAGGGTTTTGTATTGTTTTCTTAATCACGGTACTTAATCACGGTTTTTGGGGTGTTTTTTTTTTTAACGACAGTACTAAGGCCAAAGAAGAGACTGTGAGGAAAATGAGTCGGGTGCATTAGTTAGAGCGTTAGAACCAGTTACTTTTAAATTGTATTGCCTACAGGAACACGACAACAATGAGGACTATGAGGTTGATGCCCGAAGGAAAATTGACGTTTTCTATTAATGCACTCAAGGAATATTTTGGTAAGTTTAAAAGGATCAACATTTCAAGCGATTCCTAAAACCCCGAGGCATTAATTTCTAGTTAAATACCTGGTATGCACCAATGTACCATCATATCTGCTATACGTTTCTTGTATTTTAGAGACCTCAACCACTTGATCACCTGTTCATGTATTTGACATAAGTGGAAATAAAACTGATTGATTGATTGATTGATTAATTGGGAGACGTTTTTTAATATGATTTTACCCCGCTGGAAGCTTGACCTTTGGTTCAGTGATAATATTTGTTGTGTTCTCCCTTTTTGTATCACTATTTTCTTGACTGAAATTTTATTGATAATCGGATTTCAATTAATAACCAGCATATGGCTTATCACCCAGCCTATAGTAAGATTGCTATAGTATGGCAGAATACTTTCATGCGTGGTCTATGATTCACATTCCATAAGTCAAACGACCGTCCCATAATGCGTCTGACTTTTTCCGCCTCATAACAATTAAAATGGGCCTTGGAAAGCACCAACGCAGTGGCTCGGTTCGTTAAGGCGCTGATACTATCTCAGAATTCATAACCAGGTGGCCACCGGTTCTGGGTTCGATCACCGGCTCTCCTCAATATTACGAAACAAGGCTGTTGTCCTCTAGAGCCTTGATCACGACAAGTTTCCATCACCAAGTCGAGGCTGAGAGGGAACAATCTGCCCCTGTGAGGGGCTTACAATGAGTCCGGGTAGGTTGAAGCACCCCCCCTCCCCCACTCCTCAACAACGTGATGACATCTCACTGTTTACTTTTATAATTGTCAATACATCAACAGGACGACAATGAACAAACTAGTTGACGAACAATCGAACCTAACAATTACAAAAAATAACCAGGGGAAAATACATACACTCATTCGTTTGTGTGCACACATTTTTTATCGCGCTGCTGTTCATCTGATTAAAACGCTGCTCTAAAAAATCTTTGTGAACAAAACCGACTCATCAACTTATGATTATTGTAGCATTTTCAGAAGAGCAGTGGGAAACTAGCATCCTAGACTGCAGCCGGCAAAATCATTAACACGGCGTTGACAACATTGCAACATTTTAGGCCTGAATCTTCTGATGAGAACTCCGTTACAAAATCGTGACCGTTAAATTGGCATAGCGCCCTCCCTCGGCTCTGTTTCCCTCTCGTTAGCCATTCGCTCGGCCCAGCGGCCTATCGAGGACGCAATTTTTTCTCGTACCACACTAGAGACAGGGGGTCAACAGTGAAGGGATCCGGAAAAGCGCTCATACCTTATGCGTGTATGCATTGGCTCTAGTGTGGTACGGAAAAAAATTTGCATCAAGGACCGCTGGGATGGGCTAATCAGCTTGCACAGATTCTTGTTCAGGAAGTACGTCATGCGTGCAGTGCTTGCAGTGTGAGTGTGATGCATGATGGGACTGAGCATTAACGTTAACGATACGTTTGCCCATCCCAGCGCCTTTGGTTTTAAGGCAAGTCGCTGGGGACGAGCGAATCCGGAACCCTGCCTCCCTACTTGTCATGCTGGTTACACACATTACCAACCTCGTCCTCATGGTTTACTTTATTTCCAACCATGTTTACAATAGCGGTCAACCTCGTACTATTTGACACACCCTGGGGACGAGGTTGAAATATCACACATGTATAATAAACGAGTCCACACGAAGTTGCCGTACAGTGTCACAGTGACAGAAGAGACTGCCAGTGACACTGACACTGACAGTGACGCTTCAATTTCAAATGTGTGGTATGTACATATTTATTTTTGTTTTAACGTAATGTTCCTTGTGTCTCTTTGTGTTTAGCATTTGGGTTTCTATGTACATTGTTCTATGTACTGGCCTGTGGTCGAGATGTCAGTGTTCGTTGCACTGCACACCGACGTCCTGGGTATAATAAAGCCTCGGAAATACAATGCGAACAAATTTTAAATTAATATTTAAAATAGAGAAAATGGAAAAATTTCCGCAGGCGGCCGCCACTTTCCGAAGCTTTTTTTTGATTTTTTTTTTTTTAAATTTATTCATGAGGATGTTTCCAATCGATTGGGGTAGGGAACAAAATTCTACGATAAATGGATTTCATAGGGGGACGATTTCAAAAAAAAATTATTTTGCGTAAATCCAAAAAAAAAATTGCGAAAAAAAATTCGCGCTTATTGCCACACTCTATTCTTCTCTATTTCTCCCCCATTTCCTGTCTCCTCTTCACCCAGTCTCCATGTATCTACCTGTACCTTATTGCTGGAAGGAATGGAACGTTAGTAATCAATGAAATAATGCAATGGCGTCGTTACCGAGACTCGAACCTGTAAAGAGAGAACAATTTATTATACACAAGAGAGCATAGCCTTAACCCACACGGCTATGAGGCGTTGATACAAAGATTGGTTTGCTTGTCCTACATGTTTCTCCCATATTCTGGTTTACTAAAGGTCATAATGAATATGTAATTTTTATGAATATTAAAATAAGCTGTGATTGTCCAATACTTTGCATAAACTGAATATTCATAAATTTATGAATGAAAACCTGCCTTACACGTCAGTCGCGCAAAAGGTTATTTCGGATTATTCCATTAGTAGGAGTCCTAGGTAAGTTATATAAACCACCTAAACGTTTTTAAACCGAACCGTCCCCGACTACCCCCTCCGAATAATTCCAAAGGCGCTGATTCCATCAGAAAGCCACACAATAAATCAAAAGATAGAATTAATAATAACAAACAACAACTATTGCCATTTATTGAAACACTTGCTCTATTTATTAACCCAAAATGACGACCAGGAGGTGCGCGTTTAAGTGCGCTGCGCATTTGCAATGGGTCTATAAAATGGCGGTCTTAACAGATTCCGTGCGCGTTATTAAATAAAAACATCAGTGCAATTTATATCCTAATTTACGGACATTCATATCATCAACACACGTGTGCTAATGTACCTAGTTCTAATTCCCCCCTAAACATCATCTGCGTTTACCCCTTCCAGAAATCGAATAGTCCTATCGAATTTCCATCGCGCATGAACGATGACCGACTGATTGGAGAAATTGCAAAACGCGCGAACAAACACACAGTAGGAAAACGATACAAAATGGCGTTGTGCCATTTTCTCACGTCGCGTAGGCCGGTTTTCGGCCCTTTTTCACGCCTTTCCAATTTTTCCTACAACCTATTCATACTTAGGATATTTTTCTCCACTCCTTCCGGACAGGTAAGACCCAAAAATTTCTTAATTCGGGGCGATTAAAGTGGCGGCCGCCTCCGGAATTTTTGCCGGAGGTGCGCGTTTAAGTGCGCTGCGCGTTTGCAATGGGTCTATAAAATGGCGGTCTTAACAGATTCCGTGCGCGTTATTAAATAAAAACATCAGTGCAATTTATATCCTAATTTACGGACATTCATATCATCAACACACGTGTGCTAATGTACCTAGTTCTAATTCCCCCCCTAAACATCATCTGCGTTTACCCCTTCCAGAAATCGAATAGTCCTATCGAATTTCCATCGCGCATGAACGATGACCGACTGATTGGAGAAATTGCAAAACGCGCGAACAAACACACAGTAGGAAAACGATACAAAATGGCGTTGTGCCATTTTCTCACGTCGCGTAGGCCGGTTTTCGGCCCTTTTTCACGCCTTTCCAATTTTTCCTACAACCTATTCATACTTAGGATATTTTTCTCCACTCCTTCCGGACAGGTAAGACCCAAAAATTTCTTAATTCGGGGCGATTAAAGTGGCGGCCGCCTCCGGAATTTTTGCCAAAAATTATTTTGCGTAAATCCAAATATTTTGGTGGGATAAAATAAAATTGCCCTTATTCCCACACTCTCTTCTGTATTTCTCTCCCCTCTCCATGTATCTACATGTACCTTATTTGCTGGTAGGAATGGAACGTTAGTAATCAATCAAATAATGCAATGACGTCCTTAATGAGATTCAAACCTGTAAAGAGAGAACAATTTATTATACACAAGAGAGCATAGACTTAACCTACTCCTAGAATTATGAGGTTCCATGAACCTCATAGAGGTCCATGTATAAACTACAATACAAAACTTTTTTTCATTTATGTTTCTGCACCTGGAGTTCTCATTTGAAATCAGATCAAAAAATTAGGCTCTACGTGTTCCTTGGAATCTCATTGAGCGTTGCATGGGTCAAGAAAATCCACTCCGCAAATTTAAAATTGTTAAAAAGCAATAAATTCTTACCGTCATTCCCAGTCCTCTTCAAACAGTGTGAGTGTTATAACAAATATGGCGCTTGCTGCGCTCGCAAAGGTCTACCGAACAAACTGGTACTCCGCGCGCAGCAACGCTGGTCCCGGCAACTGTAGGTTGGTTTTGTACACACATCATGTGACTCCAGCGCCATATTTGTTATAACACTCACACTGTTTGAAGAGGACTGGGAATGACGGTAAGAATTTATTGCTTTTTAACAATTTTAAATTTGCGGAGTGGATTTTCTTGACCCATGCAACGCTCAATGAGATTCCAAGGAACACGTAGAGCCTAATTTTGGCGAGATCGGATTTCAATTGTGAACTCCAGGTGCAGAAACGTAAATGAAAAAAAGTTTTGTATTGTAGTTTGTACTAGTTGCGATAATCGTAACCCTCCATCCTCCGACGGTCGGAGACCGGAGGGTTACGAGTCATGCAGTGCAAAAAAGTGGCGAAATAAAAATTTCGACTATTTTGGTCAGACGAGTCACCAGATTTACCAAATTTTTACCACTTTAAAAAAACATGACACACATTCTAAAAACATGGATGTGATCATCAATGTGTCATGAATCCATTCGTATTACTCAAAACATCATTGAGAAAATATTTAAAGAAAAAAAGACAAAAACTTACCAGAGACTGAGCGAAATTTTCATGATGCGTAGACAATCTCAGGTCCGGTTTTCGAACCTCGCGATTCGTGACCTAGCAACATCTCGACCAATCAGCGTAAGCAAACTCGTCGTTGAGCGCATTTTGTTGAGTTGCACAATCACAGGATATTTATTAGGAAAAATTTACAGATTGAGCGCGCATTCTGGAAAGCTGTTCCTGCAATTAATCAGCGCAAACTGCAGATGGCGCAAATCCGTTAAATACATTAACTGCGTGCATGCACAGTCGCACACGAGACGATCGCCACGCCTACACAACGGTTTGGTTTACGCTGATTGGTTGATGTAGGGGAAGTGTGGTCCATGGACATTTCGGTCAGTTTCTGGTAAGTTTTTGTTCGTTTTTTCTTCAAATAATTTTTCATCGATGTTTAGAGTGTTATGAATGGATTCATTATATCTTGAAGATCAAATCCATGTTCTTAGAATGTGTGTCATGTCTTTTGAAAGGGGTAAAAATTGGGCAAATCTGGTGACTAGTCTGACCAAAATAGTCGAAATTTTTATTTCGCCACTTTTTTGCACTGCATGACTCGTAACCCTCCTGTCTCCGACCGTCGGGAGGATGGAGGGTTACGATTATCGCAACTAAGTTTGTACATGGACCTCTATGAGGTTCATGGAACCTCATAATTCTAGGAGTAGCCTTAACCCACACGGCTATGAGGCGTTGACACAAGATTGGTTTGTTTGTCCTACATATTTCAGTCTCCTGACGATGACTAGAGCAAGCTAGTCGAAACGTTGAGACCAAAAGAACTCACTCCGCGGCAGTGCAGTTAATTATGAGAAGTTCCCCGATCCACAAAGCTAAAGTAGTAGTCCAGGCCGATTTCCTACCTCCCGCCCAGGTAGAAGTTAATAAGCTGGACAGTTCTTTTCAGAACTGAGAAGTCTCCCGAATTCCAAAAAACCTACTCCGCGGTAGTAGAATAAATAGCAAGACAAGTTCTCTAAAGAACAAATCTACACAGCAAGTAGATATTTTTTACAAATGGTGTTACCGCAACCGAATATATACTGATACCTCACCATGCAATGCCTCAAAACCCAAATACACATTATGCTAAATTGGAGTTAACAGGTATTTTCTTTTTCTTCTCAGTTCTCACATATTTCAGTGATATTTTCAAATGATGTTACAGAATTTATGTGCGGTCGAGTTTGTTGATTTACTCTCGGTCCCAGTCGGCCAAAGCTTGTGCCGATCAGACCCGACCAATCAAAGCTACTTTGACATTTTTTTGTATGTCGAAATCATTTCAATTCAATGCCTGCATCTTAGTTAGGTTCAATTCAAATATCTCATAATGCTTTAGGAACAAGACCGGATGATTATTTATACAGACATGACTCTGCTGTTTCTATTTTGACTGTGTATGACCGAGTCACAATTTTTAAAACACTCCTATTCAACAGTTCAAGAATACATTTTTTGAATTTAACACAACAATAAGTTTTGCTTTGCTTTCTCAATTCATGTTGAGGGGCCCTGTTTGGTAAAAGAAAACATACGGTACTGGATACATCATGGGCGTCAATCTGTCTTGAAATGTGGGGGATCAAGAGTCACTTATGGCGTGGGGTCCAGGGGCCTGTTTGGTTTTAGCATGTCTGAATGGCCTAGAGAATAGCTCTCCTTGCTATAAACATTTACATGACATCTCTGGTTCAGAGAGAGAAATAACATAGAGACACTAATAAAAGCCCAATGATGATATATTAATCTTACTTTAATCACACAACTTTAAATCTCCCTCCCTCCCTCGCACGTCAACCCTACCCCCCCTGGCTTCGCCGACGGACATCATTCATCTCTTCTTTGTTAGCGATTAATCTTAAAACTGTTTTGAAATTAATATTTGTACATTGAGAAACTTTCTGCATTAGTTGTTAGATTTGCATCGTGGACAGCAACGGCTCGCCCGGGGATCATAGCTTGGGGGAAGGGGGGGGGGGGGCTCAACACAACGTAACAGTGGGTGGTGGATGGGGTCCAGGAGCCGGCGGGGTCCAGGTGCTAAGCCCCGGTGGGGGTCCAGGGGGCAAAGACCCCCGGAAGCTCGGAGTTTCTGGGGTGAAAAATCAAGCCTCCGTACGCTTAAAAACAGAGAAATAGACGCATTTTTGAAGCTCTTTTGCTTCAATGCAACGTTACAGTTGGTGGGGTCCAGGGGTAAAGCCTCGTTGGGGGCCCAGGGGGCGAAGCTTCTTAAGCTCTGAGTTTTGGCTTTTTGGGGAGTGAAACATCAAGCCTCCGTATGCCTAAAAACAGAGAGATAGACGCATTTTATTTTAAGCACTTTTGATTCATATCGATCTTATCAACTGGCTCAAATGAAATTTTATTCCCACAAATCATCTAGACCACGATGCATACAGACGTAACCTTGAATAAGTGGGCCGCAATAAACCCACGCCCTACCAATAATCCTTTATTTTACGTAAGTGGCATCACACAATAATCGTCTTTATCAGATAGCTGTTTAAAAATGAAATTCAAAGTTTAACTTGGGCATGAATTTGATAAATTTGTGATATGATCCTTGTGCTTATTATAGTGTGAATATGAAACTATAATGTTGACTTGAAACTTTGATATAATGTTGATGTCAATGATAACGTGTAAAAGCCCAGTGAAAGTATTAAAGCATCGTTGCTGTTGTAGTATACATTATGGTGCGTAAAGCATTGTACATGTATGTACAATACGGTCTGCACCATACAGAGAAACATCGTCGCCTTTAGTATACATTATAGTGTGTAAAGAATTGTACATTAAATAACACGAGCCGCTCTCAGGTGGTCCGCGGTCCAGTGAGTTAATGGCCAAGCAGTTTTGGGCGTTACAGTGAAATAGGGTTAAGCTTAACTGTCAGCGCATCGCCGTAAGTAAAACATACAGTAGAGAGTAGCCTTTCTAGTCCTCTTGCTTGCAACTTGAGGAGCAACAAGAGTTTAGAGCTAATAGTCTGGAGATAGCACACTAAAGTGCCCTGTTATGAGATACACAAGTTTTAAAAAACCTGGGGGGGGGGACATTTGATATAGGGTCCCCCACCCTTCAAAAAGGTGCATGTCTCCCCCCAGGATTGAAGCCCATGGGATACATACATTGTGATCTTTCTCTTTAAATTGAAATAAA
Organism: Pycnopodia helianthoides; assembly: GCA_032158295.1. Lineage (NCBI taxonomy): Eukaryota > Metazoa > Echinodermata > Asteroidea > Forcipulatida > Asteriidae > Pycnopodia > Pycnopodia helianthoides. The sequence continues at coordinate 6,516 of JASTWB010000497.1, read as the reverse complement.
TACCTGTATACTGCTTTATGCTTTATTTGTGCCCACAGATACAAACGTAATTGTTGATACAAAAACACAAATCGAAAACTGCAAAGTAACACATTGGCCAAAAGAAAGCATTTTAATATTGCCTGAGATACAATATACAATTGTTGCCCGCGGGGCATGGTCCATGGACCATGTCACAGCAGACAACAATTGTTTTGTTATACCTCTGTCTTGAATTCTTAGTAATATTTTCCTCATCTGAAGGACTCCAATTTCATTGAAACGATGATAATCTTGATCCTTTGCTGCACAGAAAGTTGTACGACGCGCGCGCGCGCACGTGAGAGGAGAGTGGTACATGGATATTTGTTGCCCACTCATGTGATCGTTCTGCGCCAATGAAAATACAGCATTCATGACAGAGGTATAACAAAAGTTAATGAACACCAGATTCTAGTTTTCAGTTGATGATACATGGTATTGGTACATGTGTAGGCTTGTAACATACACTGTACAATGGTATCAATGAATGAAAGCAAGTTAAAACAGAAAGCTGTAGTCATTTGCCATGCCTAATCAGACAGTTTGGCAATTTCACTTCCTTAATTTAGCTCTTCTTACTTTACTCTGATCTTTTTTTATCTCAGGTGTCCCTCCTCTTGTCTACCAGCATTTTGGACGCCCATCACCATGGTAAGATCCTAGTCAGTCTCAGACTCCCAGGGCAGATGCTGAAGACTCTACCAGTGAAGCTCTGAAGACACTACAGGGAGAGTTAGAGATGTACAACAAACAGGAAGCTCACAATGACACATGAATGAGAGGTAAGCAATATTCTTGTTTCACTGGGAACATTTACTTCATGTTGCAATCTCTTGTTATGTCAGGTTTAAAGATCTTCTTGAATAAACAGTTCATTAATACATGTAAGAGGTTCTTCTTCTTAAACAAACAGGTTATATCGTTATAAGTTGTTCCCCATTAACTAGTTTGGACCAGGGTTTCAGAATACTCGGATCAAATTTGTTGTCATTGAGAATATCAAAGTAAAGACAACAAATTCTCATAAGTTTGCACTAGGATTTACTTTTCTCTTTTGAGAACAATAAATGAAAGCCCTTTTTTTCATCGTGATTGGGCTGTAAGCCATGCTGATAATCAGCCATGGCATGCTGGAATATGGCTCTAAATTTGAAGTGGAACTTGTTGAGCTTTGATTCCCACTAGACAGTGGGCTGGCTGGATACTCCTGCATTGAAACTGTTCCTGGTCCAGCCTGATCAATTAATGTATTGCTCTGGACTATCTGGTACAATTTACATGTACCCCTTTAGTGCTCTGTCATGTCTGTGTAACAAGCATTGTTTGGTACATGTAGTTCACTCTTGTTTGAGCAGCCATTGAGTTAACTTGTTGCCTTTGAACCAGCTTAAAATAAAAGCTGATTGGATCACACAATGATCCTTTTGTCCTAATAAACTTCCTGCTGAGACTAAATAGAAACAACCATGGCAGCCTTGAGCTCTTGTAATCCTGGTTGTCAGACAAAAGGATGAATGTCTGGAATTGGGGATTTCTTGACCAACAAATTAGATGTAATTTTCAAAGGTTGGTTTTACGTTGTGTTGGTGACAGACAAGCTTATCGGAAAGAATTTGTCTGCCCCCACCAATAAAATAATAAAAGAAAAGAACAACATTTCACGAACATGGATTTTTGTACACATGCAATGTTAGCACCTTGTGTAAAGATGTTGTACAAGATTTTGTGGGAAAAATATTTGAAGACAGAGATGAATACTAAATAAAAGTATCAATATCTATATTACAGTTTCTCTTTTTCATTTCTTGTTAAAATTGATTTTTGTCTTCATTTCTCTATGGTGAGATTTCTATGATCCTACATGTATACTCATCAATTTCTTATCTACTATTATTATACGCATATTCAAATGAGACAAAGGAACATGTTATACTTTGATTGAATGTCACAGCCTTGAAAACTGCTTTTTATTTTCCGTAATTAAAATTGTGCCGGATACCGAAAACTGTTTGGCTGTCCTGCCGCACATAAAAACCTTATTCGGGGCACACCTCTCCCCAACCTGTTAGGGCATACACTGCGCCTAAAACAATAAATTGCACACGGGGGCAAAATAAAGGGGTACACCAGACCCAAACCATGTCAGTATTACATCTGACGCACACTGGGGCAACAAATATGGGCACACATGACCCGAACCTGTGGTCATACTATGCCCAATTAAATTTAAGAACAATATAGTAATCACACATGTCAATTATACAAGGTTTTTAACCAATCAAGTAAGCTGTGAGTTTCCACCTTGGCACATACAGTCGGAAATAGCCCCTGTGGTACATCAGAGCGCTATCACAACTTCTTGTACCAATGCATGTCACTAATTTATAAGTTTACTGATGACTTGATTAAGCACAAGTTTTGCTGAAAAGTAAAACATGGAATTTAATTTTAACCAGACTCTGTATTTTTCGGTGTCAATCCCATGAAAAAACCAAGCAATACACTGCAATAAGCCTCACAAGCAATTTGTATAACGGGTGGGAAGTGGTGGAGTTAAAAAAAACTGTTTAATCTCTGTAAATTATTTAGTTGCATTCACAGACAAGACTATGACGAAAGTGATTAATCCCCAAACTTTCCCGCTTGTCCAAGCGTCCCCAGCAATGCATGAATTAAAGCCATTGGTTGCTTTTCCCTGCACCACAAGTAATTGGCTCATAGACAAAAATGTTTATATAACATCATTTTTAACACATTCATAATTATATCCTGTACCCATACATATACAGCAATATGTTTTCTGCCCGTGAAATTGTTGTTACCTAGATTTGTAAGAATTTACACAGTGCGCCCGCATGCACGTAAACTTCCAAGCCCACCTAAATTGCCAATTTGTTGTCTATAATAAAAACAAAACATGCATACCTGCCGTCATGACATGAAAAACTGCCTTCCCTGCGTACATATGAATTTGTCCTGTTCACTCAAGCTTTATTTTCAGAACGCCCCAGTTTTCCAAAGAATCGGCCTAAAATATTTTGCATTTTTGCTTTGTTTTCGGTGTGATCTCCCGATTGCAACACTATTTTTCACGGGCGAAAACACCATCATAAAGCTTAATTATCAGCATTCAGACAGTGTATGATTCCTATTTTTAACGTGGAAAAAAACACGGTCTTTTTTTCCTTTTCCTTTTCTATGTTCCACCAAAATTCTGTGTGGGATGAGAGATTTTAGTCCACACGGCGTGACCCTTACTGAGCCTACATCACCCCTGTTTATTTTTTTCAACGTGCGAAAGCGCCTTCTACATGTACGTCTTGAAATTGTGCTCCAACTATTGATATAAAAACTTTTGTGATTGGTTAAAGAAAACCACCGTCTTTTCCAACATCAAAACTATTAACCAATGATAAGCGGCGTCTTGTCCACGGATTTCCTGTGATCGCCATTGCTTAACGTTAGTTTAAATGTTACCAACGTAAGAATCTGAGAGCTGGTGTGATGGTAGTTTTGTAATTTTATCATTAAAACTATGATTTAAAAATCACGGAGATGGTAAATGAATAATTCAAGCTCAAATCCTGAAAGTGTTATTTACAAATATTGACCAAAACATTGCAAAAATGAGACAAAAACAGTCGAGTCCTTTTCATTGACATGGTAGAACTGCGTAGTTGTGCTGTGGGACCCAACCATTTTATGCAGGGGTGTGTAGCATAGCTAGCTCGGGACGCCAGTAATCGTGGATAGTGTTGACACGGCACATAATATGAATTATGAATAATATTATTGCCAATAATCATGATAATCAATCACAATTCTGATGGATGTAAATACGGAGTAAAATATTTTTATAGTGTGCATATTATACCCGCTGCATAAAAAGCTGTACACCTATATTCAATAATGGAATGGTCCATAAAGTTTTTTCAAGCCCCACACAGAGAAAACATAGCGCGCATCTAAGATCTAGGTCACCCCAGTATTACATGTAACATGTACACATGTATATCTTGTGTGCATTTTAGCTGTCTTTTTGACTGAACAAATTCGGGGTAACAAATTCATATGTAAAGCATTTTAACATTGAGGCGATAAAATGAATTATAACCAATCTCATTGATGAACTGTTAGTTTTATGCTTGCTATGCCCAACTACCAAAATATCAAATTCCATGTTTACATTCACAAAGTCAAATTATTTACCAAATATAATTATTCTGACTATAGCATATTACTTAATACACAAATTATGTTTCATTTTCCACTGAAATTAGACTTTGTTAGATGACAGTTTTACAGGAAGTTTGTTGAGCTTCATGTTGACCTAAAGTTGACCTCAGGGTACACCTTCTTGTGGTCCAGCATAATGTTTAATGCTGTCTTTACTCATGCTGATAGATTTGAACTGATCCTTTTGTAGCCACAACCAGATCACCAGCTGGTGTGACTGTGAGACTACGTGGATTAATACAACCCTTGATGATACATCCAATGTACTTGCCATCAGGACTGTAATGATGGATCTCACCTGGTGATGAGATTTGGAATAGTCCATTCTTTGTATGCGTGTAGATACTCCCATCCTTGTCACAACACACAGCATATGTCTCCCCAAAATCCCAAACGCACTCTCCCAGACTGATTGATATCTACTGAGAATACCACTTTACCATTGTAGTCTACTGATACTAACTTCCTGTCAGTGTAGTTGATGTAGGTGAGTCGCTGTGTGTAGGTAGTCACGCATCCACCAATCCCTGGAGCAGGCAGTGTTCTAATGAGGGATCCATCTGGTTTGTGTAGAGAGATCTCTGCCTTGTTCATGTTGTTACACATGTAACCCACTGCTATCAGATTGTTGTCATCTACTGCAATACATGATGGATTACTGCCTGGTTTGAACTGATGAAGGAGCTGATAATTCCTGTTGAAGATCTTGACTGTGTCATAATCTAAAACAATGAGCTCATCATTCTTGTTCACAGTCACTCTGCTTGGTCTAGTAAGACCTTTGATTGATAGTTGTTGTGGGATGACAGTGGATTGAGGATTGCTCTCTGCTGATATTTTAAACAAGCTGTGACTGTTCCCATTCAACACAACAATATCACTATTGGAGTATACAGCAACATCCCATGGATTAATCTCCACCATCTGTTTGTTTATGTTCTTGTATTTATTAATTTCTGATTTCAAAGTCCATTTATTTTGTTTCACCATTTTAGCTTGAGCAGAAGTTGCTGATTCTACTTGTTGTTCATCTTTCAGCACCAGTCTCCCTAGTGATTTCTGGCCTTCTTTAAAGTCCATATAAGTCAATCCATCAGGTACTTTGGTTGATTTCTTCTCTCTGTATTCTTTGAGGTCTTGTAGGAGTTGTTCTATGTGATGAACAATCTTGATCCCTTGATGCAGGAGCTGATTAACCTCATTCTGCGTGAGCTCTGCCTTGCTGATCTCTTTGCTGTTTGTAGCTCGTGCAGTTTCCATTGTCTTAACTCTGTCCATGGTGTTTATAGCAAGTTGATTGTGTGTTCAGGATCCTTTCCAATACAAAGTCCAGCTTGGTCTGTAATAATTGGCCTGGTGTTTATAGCAGGTTGATTGTGTGTTCAGGACCAGCTTTTAGCCAGGATTTGAAAATAGGGTGTCCAAATCTGACTGGATTGAAAAACAGGGCGTCCAAATTTTTAGGAAACATTTTCAGCAAACATGTACCATAGAACTATTTTTGCATTTACTGTGCTTTGAGTCTGGGCCGGCTAAAGTGTTAAAAAAGTGAAATCAGCACCATACAGCCCTAAGAATCGTAGTATTTCTCGCTGTGTTATTATTATTTTTAAAGTTTGGGCAGGGTCACGATTTTTTCATATTGATTACCCCGGTCGTATTCAACACGCAGCCCACGAATTTTAAACCAGGGGAACGATAGATAACATTTCAGTGTACATTACATTACATGCATACACAATATAAATGTACAGTGTAATACTACGAGGGACAGTTCGACAGTGGTCATGTAAAGAGTACATGTACCTTCTGATAGTCACGAGCAGTGTCGCTAGTTCTTTATTACCTTGCATTACTTATAGTCATGGTGGGAGGTTCACACATACAACAAGCAGACACGCACGTTTTGACTCATATACTGCGCATGTGTGATGTTGGGCATACATTAATATGCACTGAAAGGTTGCGGCAGCCAGAAAAGAGCGGGATTGACGTGCCTAGACTTGGTTCAAGTCTGTGCTCGTGGTTTTTAGTCTACCTGATAGCCACATACATAGAATTGTCTAGTGCTGCTGATAGCCAATACATTATTGCCTGAAATAGCGCCCTCTTGTGGATTAAACTCCGTCTTTAACCTACGATTGAGTTTCGCTCGTCCCCAGTGCCTTGCCTTAAAACCAAAGGCGCTGGGATGGGCAAACGTATCAAGCACGCTCATTGGTTAATGCTCAGTCCCATCATGCATCACACTCACACTGC
>JASTWB010000496.1:0-15830 GCA_032158295.1 Pycnopodia helianthoides | reverse complement strand
TAGCTGCTTGGTTCATGAGTTATACCCAAACTTAACTCCGACTTTGTTTCAAGCCATTTTTGGCAGTATGTTCCTTGCTGGTTTTTACTACGCAGCCCTTCTTTGCTTAGTTGCTACTGTTCTAACCCTACTCTTTGGTCACTCCGTCGCCTACAAAATCGTCAAAGCCACATATTTAATATAAACTAGAGCCCTTGAATGGGCTTTCCAATGGTATAAAACTTGTAAAATCCAGCATTGATTTGAGGATGATTTGACCGTGCATACTTTATGTTTCTCTTTCAAACAGCACTGTGTAAAAAAATCCCATTAGACATGCGTTTGAAGAACATTCGAGTATCGTCGCTTCCCTGTGATTTCCTAAATGAAGATGGCCAAAACTTGCCATGAAAATGTAATATTCGGATGAGGAGTATGAAAGGGAAAAGATTCAGGTAACAAATTTCATCTCTCTAGCTGCTTGGTTCATGAGTTATACCCAAACTTAACTCCGACTTTGTTTCTAGCCATTTTTTCGGCAGTATGTTCCTTGCTGGTTTTACTAACAGCCCTTCTTTGCTTAGTTGCTACTGTTCTAGCCCTACTCTTTGGTCACTCACGTCGCCTACAAAATCGTCAAAGCCACATATTTTATATGAATCTAGAGCCCTTGAGCTGGGCTTTCCAATGGTATAGAACGTGTAAAAATCCAGCATTGATTTGAGGTGATTTGACCATGCATACTTTATGTTTCTCTTTCAAACAGCACTGTGTACAAAAATCGCATTAGACATGCGTTTGAAGAACATTCGAGTATCGTCGCTTCCCTGTAATTTCCTAGATGAAGATGGCCAAAACTTGCCATGAAAAATGTATATTCGGATGGAGGAGTATGCAAGGAAGATTCAGGTACAAATTTCATCTCTCTAGCTTGCTTGTTCATGAGTTATACCCAAACTTAACTCCGAATTTGTTTCTAGCCATTTTTCGGCAGTATGTTCCTTGCTGGTTTTACTACGCAGCCCTTCTTTGCTTAGTTGCTCTGTTCTACCCTACTCTTTGGTCACTCCGTCGCCTACAAAATCGTCAAAGCCACATATTAATATGAATCTAGAGCCCTTGAGATTGGGCTTTCCATTGGTATAAAACTTGTAAAAATCCAGCATTGATTTGAGGATGATTTGACCGTGCATACTTTATGTTTCTCTTTCGAAACAGCACTGTGTCAATCCTGAGCGTTTAACATGAACGGCCTGTATTTCTAATGATGCAACTTGCATGAATTATATTGGTGAGGAGGCAGAAGATTAGGTCAAATTTATTTTAGCTTGCTGGTTCATGAGTTTACCATTAATCCATTTGTTTCTAGCCATTTTTCGGCAGTAGTTCCTTTGGGGTTTACTAGCAGCCCTTCTTGCTAGTTGCTAGTTCTACCTACTCTTTGGTCACTCCTCGCCTACAAAATCGTCAAAGCCACATATTTAATATGAATCTAGAGCCCTTGAGATGGGCTTTCCATGGTATAAAACTTGTAAAAATCCAGCATTGATTTGAGGATGATTTGACCGTGCATACTTATGTTTCTCTTTCAAACAGCACTGTGTACAAAAATCCCATTAGACATGCGTTTGAAGAACATTCAGAGTATCGTCGCTTCCCTGTAATTTCCTAAATGAAGATGGCCAAAACTTGCCATGAAAATGTAATATTCGGATGGCAGGAGTATGCAAGGAAGATTCAGGTACAAATTTCATCTCTCTAGCTTGCTTGGTTCATGAGTTATACCCAAACTTAACTCCGAATTTGTTTCTAGCCATTTTTCGGCAGTATGTTCGTTGCTGGTTTTACTACGCAGCCCTTCTTTGCTTAGTTGCTACTGTTCTAGCCCTACTCTTTGGTCACTCACGTCGCCTACAAAATCGTCAAAGCCACATATTTAATATGAATCTAGAGCCCTTGAGATGGCTTTCCAGTGGTATAAAACTTGTAAAAATCCAGCATTGATTTGAGGATGATTTGACAGTGCATACTTTATGTTTCTCTTTCAAACAGCACTGTGTACAAAAATCCCATTAGACATGCGTTTGAAGAACATTCGAGTATCGTCGCTTCCCTGTATTTCCTAGATGAAGATGGCCGAAACTTGCCATGAAAATTAATATTCGGATGCAGGAGTATGCAAGGAAGATTCAGGTACAAATTCATCTCTCTAGCTTGCTTGGTTCATGAGTTATACCCAAACTTAACTCCGACTTTGTTTCAGCCATTTTTCGGCAGTATGTTCGTTGTGGTTTTACTACGCAGCCCTTCTTTGCTTAGTTGCTACTGTTCTAACCTACTCTTTGGTCACTCCCGTCGCCTACAAAATCGTCAAAGCCACATTTTTAATATGAATCTAGAGCCCTTGAGATGGGCTTTCCAATGGTATAAAACTTGTAAAAATCCAGCATTGATTTGAGGATGATTTGACCGTGCATACTTTATGTTTCTCTTTCAAACAGCACTGTGTACAAAAATCCCATTAGACATGCGTTTGAAGAACATTCGGAGTATCGTCGCTTCCCTGTGAATTTCCTAAATGAAGATGGCCAAAACTTGCCATGAAAATGTAATATTCGGATGCAGGAGTATGCAAGGAAGATTCAGGTACAAATTTCATCTCTCTAGCTTGCTTGGTTCATGAGTTATACCCAAACTTAAATCCGAATTTGTTTCTAGCCATTTTTCGGCAGTATGTTCCTTGCTGGTTTTACTAAGCAGCCCTTCTTTGCTTAGTTGCTACTGTTCTAGCCCTACTCTTTGGTCACTCCCGTCGCCTACAAAATCGTCAAAGCCACATATTTAATATGAATCTAGAGCCCTTGAGATGGGCTTTCCAATGGTATAAAACTTGTAAAAATCCAGCATTGATTTGAGGATGATTTGACCGTGCATACTTTATGTTTCTCTTTCAACAGCACTGTGTACAAAAATCCCATTAGACATGCGTTTGAAGAACATTCGGAGTATCGTCGCTTCCCTGTAATTTCCTAATGAAGATGGCCAAAACTTGCCATGAAAATGTAATATTCGGATGGAGGAGTATGCAAGGAAGATTCAGGTACAAATTTCATCTCTTAGTTGCTTGGTTCATGAGTTATACCCAAACTTAATCCGAACTTTGTTTCTAGCCATTTTTCGGCAGTATGTTCCTTGCTGGTTTTACTACGCAGCCCTTCTTTGCTTAGTTGCTACTGTTCTAGCCCTACTCTTTGGTCACTCACGTCGCCTACAAAATCGTCAAAGCCACATATTTAATATGAATCTAGAGCCCTTGAGATGGGCTTTCCATGGTATAAAACTTGTAAAAATCCAGCATTGATTTGAGGATGATTTGACCGTGCATACTTTATGTTTCTCTTTCAAACAGCACTGTGTACAAAAATCCCATTAGACATGCGTTTGAAGAACATTCGGAGTATCGTCGCTTCCCTGTAATTTCCTAGATGAAGATGGCCAAAACTTGCCATGAAATGTAATATTCGGATGCAGGAGTATGCAAGGAAGATTCAGGTACAAATTTCATCTCTCTAGCTTGCTTGGTTCATGAGTTATACCCAAACTTAATCCGAATTTGTTTCTAGCCATTTTTCGGCAGTATGTTCCTTGCTGGTTTTACTACGCAGCCCTTCTTTGCTTAGTTGCTACTGTTCTAACCCTACTCTTTGGTCACTCCCGTCGCCTACAAAATCGTCAAAGCCACATATTTAATATGAATCTAGAGCCCTTGAGATGGGCTTTCCAATGGTATAAAACTTGTAAAAATCCAGCATTGATTTGAGGATGATTTGACCGTGCATACTTTATGTTTCTCTTTCAAACAGCACTGTGTACAAAAATCCCATTAGACATGCGTTTTGAAGAACATTCGGAGTATCGTCGCTTCCCTGTAATTTCCTAATGAAGATGGCCAAACTTGCCATGAAATGTAATATTCGGATGCAGGAGTATGCAAGGAAGATTCAGGTACAAATTTCATCTCTCTAGCTTGCTTGGTTCATGAGTTATACCCAAACTTAACTCCGACTTTGTTTCAAGCCATTTTTCGGCAGTATGTTCCTTGCTGGTTTTACTACGCAGCCCTTCTTTGCTTAGTTGCTACTGTTCTAGCCTACTCTTTGGTCACTCACGTCGCCTACAAAATCGTCAAAGCCACTATTTAATATGAATCTAGAGCCCTTGAGATGGGCTTTCCATGGTATAAAACTTGTAAAAATCCAGCATTGATTTGAGGATGATTTGACCGTGCATACTTTATGTTTCTCTTTCAAACAGCACTGTGTACAAAAATCCATTAGACATGCGTTTGAAAACATTCGTGTATCGTCGCTTCCCTGTAATTTCCTAGATGAAGATGGCCGAAACTTGCCATGAAATGTAATATTCGGATGCGGAGTATGCAAGGAAGATTCAGGTAAAATTTCATCTCTCTAGCTTGCTTGGTTCATGAGTTATACCCAAACTTAACTCCGAATTTGTTTCTAGCCATTTTTCGGCAGTATGTTCCTTGCTGGTTTTACTACGCAGCCCTTCTTTGCTTAGTTGCTACTGTTCTAGCCCTACTCTTTGGTCACTCACGTCGCCTACAAAATCGTCAAAGCCACATATTTAATATGAATCTAGAGCCCTTGAGATGGCTTTCCATGGTATAAAACTTGTAAAATCCAGCATTGATTTGAGGATGATTTGACCGTGCATACTTTATGTTTCTCTTTCAACAGCACTGTGTACAAAAATCCCATTAGACATGCGTTTGAAGAACATTCGAGTATCGTCGCTTCCCTGTAATTTCCTAATGAAGATGGCCGAAACTTGCCATGAAATGTAATATTCGGATGCAGGAGTATGCAAGGAAGATTCAGGTAAAATTTCATCTCTATAGCTTGCTTGGTTCATGAGTTATACCCAAACTTAACTCCGATTTGTTTCAGCCATTTTTCGGCAGTATGTTCCTTGCTGGTTTTACTACGCAGCCCTTCTTTGCTTAGTTGCTACTGTTCTAGCCCTACTCTTTGGTCACTCCGTCGCCTACAAAATCGTCAAAGCCACATATTTAATATGAATCTAGAGCCCTTGAGATGGGCTTTCCAATGGTATAAAACTTGTAAAAATCCAGCATTGATTTGAGGATGATTTGACCGTGCATACTTTATGTTTCTCTTTCAAACAGCACTGTGTACAAAAATCCCATTAGACAGCGTTTGAAGAACATTCGGAGTATCGTCGCTTCCCTGTAATTTCCTAATGAAGATGGCCGAAACTTGCCATGAAATGTAATATTCGGATGCAGGAGTATGCAAGGAAGATTCAGGTACAAATTTCATCTCTCTAGCTTGCTTGGTTCATGAGTTATACCCAAACTTAAATCCGACTTTGTTTCAGCCATTTTTCGGCAGTATGTTCCTTGCTGGTTTTACTACGCAGCCTTCTTTGCTTAGTTGCTACTGTTCTAGCCCTACTCTTTGGTCACTCCACGTCGCCTACAAAATCGTCAAAGCCACATATTTAATATGAATCTAGAGCCTTGAGATGGGCTTTCCAATGGTATAAAACTTGTAAAAATCCAGCATTGATTTGAGGATGATTTGACCGTGCATACTTTATGTTTCTCTTTCAAACAGCACTGTGTACAAAAATCCCATTAGACAAGCGTTTGAAGAACATTCGAGTATCGTCGCTTCCCTGTAATTTCCTAATGAAGATGGCCAAACTTGCCATGAAATGTAATATTCGGATGCAGGAGTATGCAAGGAAGATTCAGGTAAAATTTCATCTCTTAGCTTGCTTGGTTCATGAGTTATACCCAAACTTAACTCCGATTTGTTTCAGCCATTTTTCGGCAGTATGTTCCTTGCTGGTTTTACTACGCAGCCCTTCTTTGCTTAGTTGCTACTGTTCTAGCCCTACTCTTTGGTCACTCACGTCGCCTACAAAATCGTCAAAGCCACATATTTAATTGAATCTAGAGCCCTTGAGATGGCTTTCCAATGGTATAAAAACTTGTAAAAATCCAGCATTGATTTGAGATGATTTGACCGTGCATACTTTATGTTTCTCTTTCAAACAGCACTGTGTACAAAATCCCATTAGACAAGGTTTGAAGAACATTCGAGTATCGTCGCTTCCTGTATTTCCTAAATGAAGATGGCCAAACTTGCCATGAAAATGTAATATTCGGATGGCAGGAGTATGCAAGGAAGATTCAGGTAAAATTCATCTCTTAGCTTGCTGGTTCATGAGTTATACCCAAACTTAACTCCGAATTTGTTTCTAGCCATTTTTCGGCAGTATGTTCCTTGCTGGTTTTACTACGCAGCCCTTCTTTGCTTAGTTGCTACTGTTCTAGCCCTACTCTTTGGTCACTCCGTCGCCTACAAATCGTCAAAGCCACATATTTAATATGAATCTAGAGCCCTTGAGATGGCTTTCCATGGTATAAAACTTGTAAAATCAGCATTGATTTGAGGATGATTTGACCGTGCATACTTTATGTTTCTCTTTCAAACAGCACTGTGTACAAAATCCCATTAGACATGCGTTTGAAGAACATTCGGAGTATCGTCGCTTCCCTGTAATTTCCTAGATGAAGATGGCCAAAACTTGCATGAAAATTTTATATTCGGATGGAGGAGTATGCAAGGAAGATTCAGGTACAAATTTCATCTCTCTAGCTTGCTTGGTTCATGAGTTATACCCAAACTTAACTCCGATTTGTTTCAGCCATTTTGGCAGTATGTTCCTTGTGGTTTACTAGCAGCCTTCTTTGCTTAGTTGCTACGTTCTGCCCTACTCTTTGGTCCTCCGTCGCCTACAAATCGTAAACACAATTTAATATGAATCTAGAGCCTAGATGGCTTTCATGGTATAAATCTTGTAAATCAGATTGATTTGAGGATGATTTGACGTGCATACTATGTTTCTTTTCAAACAGCCTGTGTACAAATCCATTAGACATGCGTTTGAAGAACATTCGAGTATCGTCGCTTCCCTGTAATTTCTAATGAAATGGCAAAACTTGCCATGAAATGTATATTCGGATGGGAGTATGCAAGGAAGATTAGGACAAATTTCATCTCTCTAGCTTGCTTGGTTCATGAGTATACCCAAACTTATCCGATTGTTCTTTTTGCTGTTCCTGCTGTTACTACAGCTTCTTCTAGTTGCTATTACATTTGTCCCTCCCTACAAAATGTAAAGCCACATTAATATGACAGCCTGATGTTCAGTAAACTGTAAATACATGATTGGAGTTTGACCTCATACTTTGTTCTCTTACGACTGTGACAAATCATTACATGCGTTAGAACATCAGATGTCTCGTATTTCCTAATGAATGCAATCATGAATGTATATTCGGAGTGCAAGAAGATTCGGTACAATTATTCTCTTGCTTGTTCATGAGTTTACCAAACTTATCCATTTGTTTCTAGCCATTTTTCGGCAGTATGTTCTTGCTGTTTACTAGAGCCCTTCTGCTAGTTGCTCTGTTCTACCCTACTCTTTGGTCATCCCGTCGCCTACAATCGTAAACCACTATTTAATATGATCTAGAGCCTTGAGATGGCTTTCCATGTATAAACTTGTAAAAATCCAGCATTGATTTGAGGATGATTGACCGTGCTACTTGTTTCTCTTTCAAACAGCCTGTGTACAAAATTCCATTAGACAGCGTTTGAAGAACATTCGAGTATCGTCGTTCCTGTATTTCCTAAATGAAGATGGCCAAACTTGCCATGAAATTGTATTTGGATGAGAGTTCAAGGAGATTCAGGTACAATTTCATCTCTCTCTTGCTTGGTTCATGAGTTATACCAAACTTAACTCCGATTTGTTTCAAGCCATTTTTGGCAGTATGTTCCTTGCTGGTTTTACTACGAACCTTCTTGCTTAGTTGCTACTGTTTACCCTATCTTTGGTCACTCACGTCCCTACAAAATCGTCAAAGCCACTTTTAATATGAATCTAGAGCCCTTGAGATGGCTTTCCATGGTATAAAACTTGTAAAATCAGCATTGATTTAGGATGATTTGACTCATACTTTAGTTTCTTTTCAAACAGACTGTGTACAAAAATCCATTGACATGCGTTTGAAGACATTCGGTATCGTCGCTTCCCTGTAATTTCCTAGATGAAGATGGCCAAACTTGTCATGAAAATGTATATTCGGATGGGGAGTATGCAAGGAAGATTCAGTACAAATTTCATCTCTTAGCTCTTGTTATGAGTTATACCCAAACTTAACTGCTTTGTTTCAAGCCTTTTTTGCAGTATGTTCCTTGCTGGTTACTACGCAGCCCTTCTTTGCTTAGTTGCTACTGTTCTGCCCTACTCTTTGGTCACTCCGTCGCTACAAAATCGTCAAGCCACTATTAATATGAACTAGAGCCCTGAGATGGTTTCCATGGTATAACTTGTAAAAATCCAGCATTGATTTGAGTGATTTCTCATACTATTTTCTCTTTCAAACAGCACTGGTACAAAATTCTTACATGCGTTTGAAGAACATTCGAGTATGTCGCTTCCCTGTAATTTCCTATGAAGATGGCCAAAACTTGCATGAAATGATATTGATGGAGGATATGCAAGGAGATTCAGGTACAAATTTCATCTCTCTAGCTTGCTTGGTTCATGAGTATACCCAAACTTAACTCCGAATTTTTTCTACCATTTTTCGCAGTATGTTCTTGCTGGTTTTATACGAGCCCTCTTTGCTTAGTTGCTACTGTTCTAGCCCTACTCTTTGGTCACTCCGTCGCCTACAAATCGTCAACCACATATTTAATAGAATCTAGAGCCCTTGAGAGGCTTTCCATGGTATAAAACTTGTAAAAATCAGCATTGATTTGAGGATGATTTGACCGTGCATACTATGTTTCTCTTTCAAACAGCACTGTGTACAAAATCCCATTAGACATGCGTTTGAAGAACATTCAGAGTATCGTCGCTTCCCTGTAATTTCCTAATGAAGATGGCCAAAACTTGCCATGAAAATGTAATATTGGATGGAAGGAGTATGCAAGGAAGATTCAGGTACAAATTTCATCTCTCTAGCTTGCTTGGTTCATGAGTTATACCCAAACTTAACTCCGAATTTGTTTCTAGCCATTTTTCGGCAGTATGTTCGTTGCTGGTTTTACTACGGAGCCCTTCTTTGCTTAGTTGCTACTGTTCTAAGCCCTACTCTTTGGTCACTCCCCGTCGCCTATAAAATCGTCAAAGCCACATATTTAATATGAATCTAGAGCCCTTGAGATGGGCTTTCCATGGTATAAAACTTGAAAAAATCCAGCATTGATTTGAGGATGATTTGACCGTGCATACTATGTTTCTCTTTCAAACAGCACTGTGTACAAAAATCCATTAGACATGCGTTTGAAGAACATTCAGAGTATCGTCGCTTCCCTGTAATTTCCTAATGAAGATGGCCGAACTTGCCATGAAATGTATATTCGGATGGAGGAGTATGCAAGGAAGATTCAGGTACAAATTTCATCTCTCTAGCTTGCTTGGTTCATGAGTTATACCCAAACTTAACTCCGAATTTGTTTCTAGCCATTTTTCGGCAGTATGTTCCTTGCTGGTTTTACTACGCAGCCCTTCTTTGCTTAGTTGCTACTGTTCTAGCCCTACTCTTTGGTCACTCACGTCCCTACAAAATCGTCAAAGCCACATATTTAATATGAATCTAGAGCCCTTGAGATGGGCTTTCCAGTGGTATAAAACTTGTAAAATCTAGCATTTATTTGAGGATGATTTGACCGTGCATACTATGTTTCTCTTTCAAACAGCACTGTGTACAAAATTCCCATTAGACATGCGTTTGAAGAACATTCAGAGTATCGTCGTTTCCCTGTAATTTCCTAAATGAAGATGGCCAAAACTTGCCATGAAAATGTAATATTTAGATGGAGGAGTATGCAAGGAAGATTCAGGTACAAATTTCATCTCTCTAGCTTGCTTTGGTTCATGAGTTATACCCAAACTTAACTCCGAATTTGTTTCTAGCCATTTTTCGGCAGTATGTTCGTTGCTGGTTTTACTACGCAGCCCTTCTTTGCTTAGTTGCTCCTGTTCTAACCCTATCTTTGGTCACTCCGTCGCCTTAAAATCGTCAAAGCCACATATTTAATATGAATCTAGAGCCCTTGAGATGGGCTTTCCATGGTATAGAACTGAAAAAATCCAGCATTGATTTGAGGGTGATTTGACCGTGCATACTTATGTTTCTCTTTCAAACAGCACTGTGTACAAAATCCCATTAGACATGCGTTTGAAGAACATTCGGTGATGTCGCTTCCCTGTGATTTCCTAAATGAAGATGGCCAAAACTTGCCATGAAAATGTATATATGAGAGTATGAAAAATTAGAAATTATCTCTTATGTTGTTCAGAGTAACCCAAACTTATCGATTTGTTTAGCCTTTTCGGCATTCTTGCTGTTTTACTAGAGCTTCTTTGCTTGTTGCTAGTTTACTATCTTGGTCACTCAGTCCTAAAATCGTAAAGCACATATTAATAGAACTAAGCCTTGAATGGCTCAGTGTATAACTTGTAATCACATATTGAGATGATTTGACCGTGCATACTTGTTTCTTTCAAACAGCACTGTGTACAAAATTCCCATTAGACTGCTTTAAGAACATTCGAGTATCGTCGTCCCGTATTTCTAATGAAGATGGCCAAATGCCATGAATGTATTGTGGGATATGCAGGAAGATAGACAAATTCATCTCTTAGCTTGCTGTTATGAGTATACCAACTTAACTCGATTTTTTTACCATTTTGCATTTCTTGCTGGTTTAACGAGCCTCTTGCTAGTTGCTCTGTTCTCCCTATCTTTGGTCACTCCGTGCCTAAAATCGTCAAGCCACATATTTAATATGAATCTAGAGCCTGAATGGCTTCCATGGATAACTTGAAATCCAGCATTGTTTGAGTGATTGACCGTGCATACTTTTGTTTCTCTTTCAAACAGCATGTGTACAAAATCCCATTAGACATGCGTTGTGAAGAACATTCAGGTATGACGTTCCCTGTAATTTCCAATTGAATGGCATACTTGCCTGAAATGTATATTCGGATGGAGGGTATGCAAGAAAGATTCAGGTACAATTTCATCTCCTAGCTTGATTGGTTCATGAGTATTTACCCAAACTTAATCCGAATTTGTTTCTAGCCATTTTTCGGCAGTATGTTCTTGTGTTTTACACGCACCCTTCTTTGCTTAGTTGCTACTGTTCTAGCCCTACTTTTTAGGTCACTCACGTCCCTGCAAAATCGTCAAAGCACATAATTAATATGAATCTAGAGCCCTTGAGATGGGTTTCCATGGTATAAAATTGTTAAAATCTAGCATTATTTGAGGATGATTTGACCGTGCATACTTTTTTTCTCTTTCAAACAGCACTGTGTACAAAATCCCATTAGACATCTTTGAAGAACATTCGGTATTGTCGCTTCCCTGTATTTCCTAATGAAGATGGCCAAACTTGCCATGAAAATTGTAATATTAGATGCAGGAGTATGCAAGGAAGATTCAGGTACAAATTTCATCTCTCTAGCTTGCTTGGTTCATGAGTTATACCCAAACTTAAATCCGAATTTGTTTCTAGCCATCTTTTCGGCATCATGTTCCTTGCTGGTTTTACTAAGCAGCCCTTCTTTGCTTAGTTGCTCTGTTCTAGCCTACTCTTTGGTCACTCGCGTCGCCTAAAAATCGTCAAAGCCACATATTTATATGAATCTAGAGCCCTGAGATGGGCTTTCCAATGGTATAGAACTGAAAAATCCAGCATTGATTTGAGGTGATTTGACCGTGCATACTTTATGTTTCTCTTTCAAACAGCACTGTGTACAAAATCCCATTAGACATGCGTTTGAAGAACATTCGGTGATCGTCGCTTCCCTGTGATTTCCTAGATGAAGATGGCCAAAACTTGCATGAAATGTAATATTCGGATGCAGGAGTATGCAAGGAAGATTCAGGTACAAATTTCATCTCTCTAGCTTGCTTGGTTCATGAGTTGTACCCAACTTAACTCAAATTTGTTTCAAGCCATTTTTCGGCAGTATGTTCCTTGCTGGTTTTACTACGCAGCCCTTCTTTGCTTAGTTGCTACTGTTCTAGCCCTACTCTTTGGTCACTCCCGTCGCCTACAAAATCGTCAAAGCCACATATTAATATGAATCTAGAGCCCTTGAGATGGGCTTTCCATGGTATAAAACTTGTAAAAATCCAGCATTGATTTGAGGATGATTTGACCGTGCATACTTATGTTTCTCTTTCAAACAGCACTGTGTACAAAAATCCCATTAGACATGCGTTTGAAGAACATTCCGTGTATCGTCGCATCCCTGTGATTTCCTAGATGAAGATGGCCGAAACTTGCCATGCAAATGTAATATTCGGATGCAGGAGTATGCAAGGAAGATTCAGGTACAAATTCCATCTCTCTAGCTTGCTTGGTTCATGAGTTATACCAAACTTAACTCCAAATTTGTTTCTAGCCATTTTTCGGCAGTATGTTCGTTGCTGGTTTTACTACGAGCCCTTCTTTGCTTAGTTGCTACTGTTCTAGCCCTACTCTTTGGTCACTCACGTCGCCTATAAAATCGTCAAAGCCACATATTTAATATGAATCTAGACCCCTTGAGATGGGCTTTCCAGTGGTATAAAACTTGTAAAAATCCAGCATTGATTTGAGGATGATTTGACCGTGCATACTATGTTTCTCTTTCAAACAGCACTGTGTACAAAATTCCCATTAGACATGCGTTTAAAGAACATTCAGAGTATCGTCGTTTCCCTGTAATTTCCTAGATGAAGATGGCCGATACTTGCCATGAACATGTACATATTCGGATGCAGGAGTATGCAAGGAAGATTCAGGTACAGATTTCATCTCTCTAGCTTGCTTGGTTCATGAGTTTTACCCAATTTTAACTCCGACTTTGTTTCAAGCCATTTTTCGGCAGTATGTTCCTTGCTGGTTTTACTACGCAGCCCTTCTTTGCTTAGTTGCTAAGGTTCTAGCCCTACTCTTTGGTCACTCACTTCGCCTACAAAATCGTCAAAGCCACATATTTAATATGAATCTAGAGCCCTTGAGATGGGCTTTCCACTGGTATAAAACTTGTAAAAATCCAACATTGATTTGAGGATGATTTGACCGTGCATACTTTATGTTTCTCTTTCAAACAGCACTGTGTACAAAAATCCCATTAGACATGCGTTTGAAGAACATTCCGTGTATCGTCGCATCCCTGTGATTTCCTAGATGAAGATGGCCGAAACTTGCCATGCAAATGTAATATTCGGATGCAGGAGTATGCAAGGAAGATTCAGGTACAAATTTCATCTCTCTAGCTTGCTTGGTTCATGAGTTATACCCAAACTTAACTCCGAATTTGTTTCTAGCCATTTTTCGGCAGTATGTTCGTTGCTGGTTTTACTACGGAGCCCTTCTTTGCTTAGTTGCTACTGTTCTAGCCCTACTCTTTGGTCACTCACGTCGCCTATAAAATCGTCAAAGCCACATATTTAATATGAATCTAGAGCCCTTGAGATGGGCTTTCCAGTGGTATAAAACTTGTAAAAATCCAGCATTGATTTGAGGATGATTTGACCGTGCATACTATGTTTCTCTTTCAAACAGCACTGTGTACAAAAATTCCCATTAGACATGCGTTTAAAGAACATTCAGAGTATCGTCGTTTCCCTGTAATTTCCTAGATGAAGATGGCCGATACTTGCCATGAACATGTACTATTCGGATGGGGGAGTATGCAAGGAAGATTCAGGTACAAATGTCATCTCTCTAGCTTGCTTGGTTCATGAGTTATACCCAAACTTAACTCCGAATTTGTTTCTAGCCATTTTTCGGCAGTATGTTCGTTGCTGGTTTTACTACGGAGCCCTTCTTTGCTTAGTTGCTCCTGTTCTAACCCTGATCTTTGGTCACTCCCGTCGCCTTGAAAATCGTCAAAGCCACATATTTAATATGAATCTAGAGCCCTTGAGATGGGCTTTCCAATGGTATAGAACTCGAAAAAATCCAGCATGATTTGAGGGTGATTTGACCGTGCATACTTTATGTTTCTCTTTCAAACAGCACTGTGTACAAAAATCCCATTAGACATGCGTTTGAAGAACATTCGGTGTATCGTCGCTTCCCTGTGATTTCCTAGATGAAGATGGCCGAAACTTGCCATGCAAATGTAATATTCGGATGGAGGAGTATGCAAGGAAGATTCAGGTACAAATTTCATCTCGCTAGCTTGCTTGGTTCATGAGTTATACCCAAACTTAAATCCGAATTTGTTTCTAGCCTCTTTTCGGCATCATGTTCCTTGCTGGTTTTACTAAGCAGCCCTTCTTTGCTTAGTTGCTGCTGTTCTGGCCCTACTCTTTGTCACTCGCGTCGCCTACAAAATCGTCAAAGCCACATACTTTATATGAATCTAGAGCCCCTGAGATGGGCTTTCCAATGGTATAAAACGTGAAAAATCCAGCATTGATTTGAGGGTGATTTGACCGTGCATACTCAATGTTTCTCTTTCAAACAGCACTGTGTACAAAAATCCCATTAGACATGCGTTTGAAGAACATTCGGTGTATTGTCGCTTCCCTGTGATTTCTTAGATGAAGATGGCCAAAACTTGCCATGAAAATGTGATACGTGGATGGAGGAGTATGCAAGAAAGATTCAGGTACAAATTTCATCTCTCTAGATTGCTTGGTTCATGAGTTATACCCAAACTTAAATCCGAATTTGTTTCTAGCCTCTTTTCGGCATCATGTTCCTTGCTGGTTTTACTAAGCAGCCCTTCTTTGCTTAGTTGCTAAGGTTCTAGCCCTACTCTTTGGTCACTCACTTCGCCTACAAAATCGTCAAAGCCACATATTTAATATGAATCTAGAGCCCTTGAGATGGGCTTTCCACTGGTATAAAACTTGTAAAAATCCAACATTGATTTGAGGATGATTTGACCGTGCATACTTTATGTTTCTCTTTCAAACAGCACTGTGTACAAAAATCCCATTAGACATGCGTTTGAAGAACATTCCGTGTATCGTCGCATCCCTGTGATTTCCTAGATGAAGATGGCCGAAACTTGCCATGCAAATGTAATATTCGGATGCAGGAGTATGCAAGGAAGATTCAGGTACAAATTCCATCTCTCTAGCTTGCTTGGTTCATGAGTTATACCCAAACTTAACTCCAAATTTGTTTCTAGCCATTTTTCGGCAGTATGTTCGTTGCTGGTTTTACTACGGAGCCCTTCTTTGCTTAGTTGCTACTGTTCTAGCCCTACTCTTTGGTCACTCACGTCGCCTATAAAATCGTCAAAGCCACATATTTAATATGAATCTAGAGCCCTTGAGATGGGCTTTCCAGTGGTAAATTAAAACTTGTAAAAATCCAGCATTGATTTGAGGTTGATTTGACCGTGCATACTATGTTTCTCTTTCAAACAGCACTGTGTACAAAATTCCCATTAGACATGCGTTTAAAGAACATTCAGAGTATCGTCGTTTCCCTGTAATTTCCTAGATGAAGATGGCCGATACTTGCCATGAACATGTACTATTCGGATGGAGGAGTATGCAAGGAAGATTCAGGTACAAATGTTCATCTCTCTAGCTTGCTTGGTTCATGAGTTATACCCAAACTTAACTCCGAATTTGTTTTCAGCCATTTTTCGGCAGTATGTTCTTGCTGGTTTTACTACGCAGCCCTTCTTTGCTTAGTTGCTAGTTCTAGACCCTACTCTTTGGTCACTCACGTCGCCTACAAAATCGTCAAAGCCAC
>JASTWB010000495.1:0-15882 GCA_032158295.1 Pycnopodia helianthoides | reverse complement strand
ATGAAGAAAAAGGAAACCACACAATTCGAGGGATATACATGTATTTGTGTGAATCATTAAGTTATACTTTTAAAACATCTTTCCAACCATAACAATTTCATAACAAATGCTTTTTTGTAGCAGCACAAAGTGCCCAATCCAAGGTAAAAAGTCCCTTCATTGCAGAGGTTCCTCAGGTTAAGTTCTTTTCTCCTCTTCATCAATGACCTGCCTGACTGCAGTCTTTGTAGACATGCTATGTATTCTGATGATACAAACATTGTAACTGCCTACCAAGGTTCTTCGTCTACTTCTCGATGTCAAGATAGTGCTACTCACAACCAGGACCTTACAAATATTGTTGCATGGGGTAAGGACTGGCTGGTTGCCAATTCAATCAAAACAAAACTCATCTGTTGTCTTTATCCACCTTTACAGCTCTCACTCTAGCTGAATGTCTTTTTGGACTCCAAACAGTTATTAGAACTTCCTAGTATTCACCTCCATGGATTGAATATTACTTCCAACCTCAGCTGGGATTAATACATCTGTGATATAGCTGAAAGAGCATCTCAGCATCTTGGCTGTTTATATCAACCTTACACCTACTGCCTTTCACCATCTATACAAAGTCATGATACACCCACTGATAGAATATTGTAGTCATATCTGGGCAGGTGCTCCAGTATATCACTATATCCCTGCTGGACAAAATCCAATAGCAAGCCATTATTCTGGTAGAAAAAGACCTGGCAGCATCACTTGCATCTCTTTTTGTTGGATGCGCGTCTCCTGAAGCCTCTTCTACAGGTAGTTCTATGGTATGTGCGCACGTCTCTCATTTATTTTCTCTTCTGTATGGAGCTTCACTTGCAGCACATGTTTTTCTACATTATCTCGATCACCCCTTTACTGTGTGTGTTCTAAAGGACAGTACCATGAGATACTGTACTAGCTTTTTTCCCATACTGCTGCACCTTGAAACTCCCTACCTGTCCATATATCTTGCTTATCACAAACTTACAATCTGCCAAAGTAGTCTTCACAGAGAGTGGCATTTTTGTTGTGTTGGGCAATTTTTCATTTAATGAAATTATAATTTAAAAAAATTGTATACAAGACTCATCTTAAAACAGTGCAGGTCAAAATCAAAACAGAAGTTTTCTTAATGCAATACATCAAGTAATTTCTACTTTGCCTGATATTGCATTTTAGTTTCATTATTATTATCTTTTTAAATTTAAGAATCTGTTCAAATTACACATACATATTTGTAGTCTGACACATCAATCCACCAATCAGTCAAGCATTACATTTGTAAGGCACCAATTCAAGTGTCATTGCTCTCATCAGCACTGCACAGTAAGCTGTGGGTTTTTATTTTTACAGGGCATTGAGGCACCACCAGGTAACAACAGAGAGACTGTTCATCTGAATAGGGAGAAACTGTGAATAAGGCCCATGGTCTGCATCCAAGAAGGAAATGACCAACAACCTTTTGTTTTTGCCTTCTCCTTTTTCCCATAGATATCCCCTTTTTAGTCTGCTGCATTCACTAGAACATTAATTGTTCTCACTCTTTGCACACTTGATTTTTGTCCTTGGTGTTTCCAACCTCTTGTGTTCAAACCAGCCCCTTCCCTCTAACCCCCCCCCCAAATTGTCTCCTTTTTCATTGTTCATCCCTTGCTTTTTCTGTGTGTTTTATGCCTCTCTCTATCTCTTGTCATCTTTTCCACTTGGGTGCTTGTTACACCAGTATACCTGTTATGTGTGTTGTGTTGTCATTTAGCCTTCCAGAAAGACTCTGCTAGGGTCGAAACGTCAGGCTATTAACTATTTTTTGCATTGATAATATTTTCTGACAAAATAATGAGGGGTATGTTTTTTATTTATTTATTCATTTAAATTTTTTAATTTGCTACTTAATGTAGGTTGACATTTATAAAATCAACATGATCTATTTACTTACCAAACTTGGAACGTAAATAACTTGATCTTTGCTGCATGAACCCGAATGGGTCCACAGGACCCTGAGTAAAACAAGTACATGTAGACAGAAGTTTAGGGCTAGACTGTTCCTTAAAAACAAAAATGTTGAGCCTTTAATTTATGTAAAAATTTTTGATCAACTGAGATAACCATTGATAAAACGCGAACTGTAGTTTAAACCCAGGGTTTTAACACATTAAACAATGTAACTTTGCGAAACATTTGAAGTTGTGACAATTTTATTTGTGTTTCTCATCAAATGGAGTATAAAAAACCAGTCATGTAAGATTTTATTAGACCTTTTTTATGAATAATAATTCAGCTGTTATTGCATATAATTATGGAGTAGTGTTTCATATAAAAAAGTACTTTAATCTTTTATATCTACATAAATGTATCAGGAGATAAATCAAACCTGTAGTCTTTGAGCTGCAAAACCTTTCCCTGACCGGATCCTTTGTTCCCCTTCAAGATCTTTAATATAAAAAACCGGATACTATATGTTAAACAATGAATATCTCTCTTAGGAGTTTAGTTTGCTTACACAACAGCCCAATTTCAAGGCCTGTTAGCACAAAAACTTACTAAGCATGGACAAATCTCTTGTCATCTTTTCCACTTGGGTGCTTGTTACACCAGTTTACTTGTTCATGTGTGTTGTTTTTTTTAATATGAGATATCGCCTAACTCAAAAGGCCGAATGGCCAGTCAAGGTGAGGGCTACACTTTACTGTTTTGGGTTGTTGACCCAAATCAGCTGACACCAGCGGCACGTTGCCACCTACTCCTGGGGCTGAAACAGGGTTACCCCCTTCACAGTCTGTAAGGATGTAGGCATGGGTATCATCCACTGGGAGCCTGGCTGGTACAGCAGAATGCACTACCTTCCCAACTTCTGACTAAGCAATTATGGTTAAAGGCCCTGTACATTATTGGTAAGATCGAAAAACACAATGTTCACAGATTCACACATAACTTACATGATTTAAAGTAAGTAATGGTAGAAAGGGTTCCTTAAATATTTTTGCCTAAAATGCTATCGTTTTTGAGAAACGAGTAAAACAATAGTAATTAGCGCGCGCGATAATTTGAAAAAACAGAAAACACATAAGATCTCTTTTCACTATTTTCTCGTGACCTGGTTGACCAATTGAGCTCAAACTTTCACAGCTTTGTTTGTTCATGCATATGTTTAATCACACAAAATGTGCACACTGATTTTGAGTTGTTACCAAAAGTGTACAATACCTTTAAGTGCCTTGCTCAAGGGCACAAGTGTCATGTTGTCATTTAGCCTTCCAGAAAGACTCTGCTAAGGTCAAAACATCAGGCCATGAACTATTTTTTTTGCGACGATATTATTTTCTGACAAAATAATGAGGGGTATGTTATTTA
This sequence comes from Pycnopodia helianthoides, assembly GCA_032158295.1. Classification (NCBI taxonomy): domain Eukaryota; kingdom Metazoa; phylum Echinodermata; class Asteroidea; order Forcipulatida; family Asteriidae; genus Pycnopodia; species Pycnopodia helianthoides. Next base: position 12,516 of record JASTWB010000495.1, on the reverse strand, counting down.
TTTATTTATTTATTTATTATTATTATTATTGCTTAACTTAATGGGTTGACATTTATAAAAACAACATCTATTTACTTACTAAGATACATGTCATCATCTAAATCACTTAAGAGTGCCAAAGATTGCTGCATTACAGGAAGCTGGGTAAAACAAGCAGACAGAGGTCTAGGGTTTAGGTTTTTATTTATCAACTGAGATAAACATTGATAAAATGCCAACTGTAGTAAAACCAAAGGTTTTAACACATTTCACAATGTAATAATTATGACAAAACGTGTGAAATTGTGACAATTTGATTTGTATTTCTCATCGAATGGAGTTTAAAGAAACCAGTCATGTAAAATTTCATTGGACCTTTTTTATGAACAATAATTTAACAGTTATTGCATATATGGAGTAGTATTTCATATAAAAAAGTTCTTTATCTTTTATATCTACATAAATGTATCGGGAGATAAATCAAACCTGAAATTTTTCAGCTCCTCCTGATGACTTAACCTCCTGAAAACCTTTCCCTGTCTCTCGTTCCCCTTTTTAATATAAAAAGCAAAGAGATGTTGAATAACAAATATAAAAGCTTAGTAATATGAAGTAATTAGAGTCTTTGGTTTGTAGAGATACATGTATCTCTCTTAAAAGTTTAGTTTGCTTACACAACAGAGCAGGGCCCAATTTCATAGAACACAAAACTTACTAAACACGGGCAAACAGGTAACCAGCCAAAAGTCCATGAAGTTTACATTGTTACGACTCATTCCCTCTATTGTTTTGCATTAAAAAGCTCTGAAATGTATGAACCTAAAATAAAATAGGAGAAAAGTAATTCCTGACATACTGTCCTGGATGAGTAATTCCAGACCAACTGTCCTGGATTTTTTCCAGACGGTTACATTAAACCCATAATTATTTTTATTTGACCTTAACAGCTTAATGACATTGGGCCCTGATAGTAACATTCAATTGATATTCTCTAACAAGGACTCCAACATTTCTTCAATTTGCTTTGAAAAATCTTTGTATAATCAAAGGACATGTTTTTAACAGAATATTAAGGTAACAAGTGGCAATCGATACATAACCAAATTTGTTCAGTATGTCATGCAGATTAAAAATAATAATAATAATGGACGTTTGTAGTGCACCATATCTGTCAGAAAAGATACTCTTTGCGCATAGACAAAAAAGAACTCTGCTAATAATAATAACAATAATAATAATAATAACATAATCTCACATAGCGTTAAAGTCCGCCTAAAAAGACGCTCGATCAAGGCGCTTCACAAAGATACAATTTAAAAAGCTAAGGCAAAAGACATTAATAAAAATACAACTGTACGGAAAAGGAGTGACCAAACAATAACGGTCGTTAAGCCTGGACTGAACAAGTGACGTTTTAAAGTAAGACTTCTTTTTTGTATTTGGCTCAAAAGTTTAGGATACCCCTATACGTTAAGAAAATAATTTCAATTCCAAGTATTTATCTGCTTGGGATGTACACTTTTTTTGTAATGACAAAGATTTGTCATTTATTGCATTTCAACAGGATCTTGAGGACTTTCCTTGTATGGGTTTCCAATCACATAGCAACTAACCTTTGATTTTGACATGTTTTTCTACCTCCTTTGTCCCGGTCGTTCCCTCTATATCTGGAATCTCAGCCATTGTGAACTGGTAAAACAAAAGAGAAAATATCATGACTTCTCATCACTTCTCTATTTATCACAGAGACATTTAAGACATCACTATATTACCTACATGTGTTAAGATACACTATGTCAGGCACTACACTTCTAGAACTGAAAACCCAACTATGAGTATTATAATCATGCTTAAAGGTCAAGTCCATCATTGAATTTTAGAATATTAATGAATAATTTCAGAATCAATTCATCTCTAAAATAAAATAAAACGTAACTGTGAATATGTCCGCCTTAATTCCACTGTGGCAATCACACCAAGCAACAGTGTTCTGTAGAGCCTTCAAATCACTGGCATTCATCAATGTTGAAAAGTGCAGGGGTCGATTTTAAAATTTGCATACAAAACAAATTGCAGATAAATTTATTGTGAAGTTACAAATGACATAGATCAACATTATTTAATGTCACAGGTGGAAACAGGATTTCTTTCTCCCTTTTTTATAAAGGAATGGATACTCATAACAAAATAGAATCTAGAATCTTTGAAGCGTGACGAGAACCACAAGATCTCAGTCTTACTGTCGTTCAACGCTAGCATGTTTGCTTGCATCCAGCAACGGATCCCATCTACGCAAGACTCGATACGAGTCACAAAAGACAAGTCAGCACGGGAGCCACAGGAAATATAAAGCTGACAATCGTTTGCATAAATTATAGAATTAAGATCATGACGGGTGATGATATCCTCAAATGGATCCATGTATAACAGGTCCGAGCACAGACCCATGAGGAATTCCAAACTGGAGAGTATGCCGCCCTGACAACATCGACCCAATTAAAACCCTTTGAGTTCTTCCTCTCAAAAAAGAATTCAACCAATCACAAACTTTTCCACCAATACCAAAACGAAGCTGCAATCTTTTAACCAGTATGTCATGATCAATGGTGTCAACAGCAGCAGATAAATCAAGAAGAATTAAAATGACATCATGATGCCTATCGAGAGCACACATGACATCGTTGTGCGAGTAATTCGCAAGAGAGCAGTTTCAGTGCTATGGCCCTTACGATAGTGTAGCGGTACATAGTTCAGAGTTCACAATCCTGAGGTCACTAATCTTTATTGTATGTAGATAGATACTAGACTGCCATGACGTAATGTCTCATTTCAGTGACTGGGAAGTTCTTGGCCTGAGTCCAAGTCACGGACGATGTTGCATAAGGATCATTCTAGGCCATGATTGGTCAGTTTGGAATGGAACGTTATTCAATGGGACATTATATTTGCGTTGTACCAATGGGACTAGGTTTTCTATAAAATGGGATGTCTGGGCATAGGAGGGGGAGAATCATAGAATCATAGAATCATAGAATCATAGAATCGGTGAATTGGAGTCAATAGATCAGAACAGTTGGGAACCTGGGGAGAATTGTAAGAGTGTAATTGTCTGAATGATTGTAACTATTGAATGCTGTTAATTTGTGAGCATTATGAGTGAATAAAGGCGTCCGACCACTGCAGCTTGAAGACCGTCTCCGTCGTCTGTATTACTAACGTCTCGGTTTGGGTTAATGTACCCAGGGTTAGAAAGATAGGGACCGCTTTCGGTCATAAAGACTCCGGGCTGAAAAGATCCACCCCTACCCTCCCCTGTAAGCTGAAGATCATCCCCTTTACCCATAGTCCCGTCCCGTTCCTGGTTCCGGAGTTCGACGAGAAGACCTTGGTGCTGTGGCCTACCACTGCAGGAAATCAACACCACCGTGCCGACGCTACCACCGGTATCCAGTGCCGACGACGGCGACTGGAGCTGACATCACATTGGTGGCAGCGTTGGGATCCATCAAGGGAAAAAACCGACGACTTCTTGGGTAGAGAAATCCGAGGAAAGATTGAAGGGGAAGCATGGACACCAGAGACGAGTTGGGACTGACACCGACAAGGTTTCGGTCAGAGGAGGTAGGCTCCGAGGTGGAATTTCGGTTTCGATCAGTCGGTGATTCTGACCGGGTGACGCCTACGACCAGCACGGTGGTTAGCACGGCGAGCATTTTGCTTCGCCCCGTCGGTAAACAGGGAATGCCTCGTCCGCCGTCCACACCCGTGATTTCCACGGCTTACATCAACTTGACACCCAGTGGGCCAACAAAGAATGGAGAAGATGAGTGGAGCAGGCCGTACCGGTCGGGCGTAGATGAAGCGACAGGGTTTCAGCGAGGAACACCTCTTCAAATGTGGGAAAGCAGACTTGAGGGAAAAGGAGTAACTGATTCAATGCGACGTTCCCTTCAAGCATCTAATCCATTCATTGGTACAACCGAGAGAGAGTTACCGTCCCAGAGACCGGCAGCAACAAGAAGGGATGAAGCAAGACCATGGGATTCATTGCAGCGTGATGTGGGGTTCCAGCAGGTGTTGGTACCGCAGGGGGGTTCTGTGAAAAAAAGCAGCTCCACTCCACCCCCGTACATTATATGACGAGTGAACTGCGCCCGTTGCAGCCACGGATGTTCAGCACACCGATAGCGGGCATGCGTATTTCGCCCTGGTACTACTCGTCAGCTTCTATGCCGCTTGGCGGAGTTACGGTGTCTACAGCAACTTCCACAGGGGTAACCCCAGGGACAATCAATGTTAGAAAGCGAAACATAAGCGAACCTGGCCAGAGCGAATCTCAGCCGATTGTGACGACTGTGTCAGTGGGACAGAGTCCGGGAAAACAGCCGACGGACGAACCGTTAGGCGAGACAATAAAAGTAGATGCGAAAAGGGCAATTAATGCAGCAGACGAAGAAGTAAAAACACCCCAGGAGAAAAAGGAGGCAAAGACTGACGTTGCAGCCGGGGAAGGAAAAGTTACCTGGGCACAACGAAAACCAAGTTTAACACCCGACAGATTCTCGAGGGAAATCCCTTGAAGGGATTACAAGGCGCATTTCGAGTCTTGTGCTACCATCAATGCCTGGACAGCAAAAGAAAAAGCGTATTTTTTAGCTGCCAGCTTAAAGGGACCAGCGCAACAAGTACTTGGAGACGAGTCGCATGGGGATCTAGTTACGTATAAAGACCTGACAGCAAGGCTGGACCGGCGATTTGGGCCTGGCAAGCAAGCTGAAAGATTTTTGTCCAAACTTCGGAGCAGAACAAGAACAGCAAGTGAAAGTTTGCAAGAACTCGGACAGAGCATTAGGCGGCTGACGGAGTTAGCGTATCTGGAGCTACTGCGGGATTCAAGAGAACGGTTAGCCAGGGGGCATTTCATGGATGCCATACAAAATGCCGAGGTGCGAGCCGGCATCTTCAGAGCACATCCAAAAACATTGGATGAAGCGATTAGAGCGGCCTTGGAGACTGAATCATTTATAAATGCAGAGAGGCAACGGCTTCGAAATCAGGGTGGACAGCAGGCACAGCACTTTAGACAGGTGGAAACTGCGACCAGGGAGGAATTGGAGCAACAAACCAGGGCCATGAAGGAGCAACTAGTGGCGCTTCAGGCAATGATGGCTGGGTTAACGAAAGCCATGGAAAACCCGTCTGTTAAGTCCAAGGCACCCGAAAGCAGAGCAGAAAAGAACACCAGAAAGTATAAAATGCTACCTGCAACTGTGGCGGGCTGGGTCACTTCAGTAGGAACTGTCCATCGGAAAAAACGAAACAGGACGTCGGGAAACGCCAACAGGCCGACTCAGAGAGTCATGGGAAGGTGACAACACCAGCGGACCCAAGCCAAGGAAAAACCGTCGAAACCAAGGAAAAGGAGAGAGGAAGAGACAACAACTAATAGACAAGGGTGTTGTGATAGAAAGTATTTACGTTCAGGGGCAAGTAGGTGGTCATTCAATCAACTTTCTGGTTGATACCTACCGAAACTACAATATCAGAAACAGAATTTGCAAATCTACAAAAAGAACACCGGCCGAAATTACATCCGTTGAGAGAGGCTATTCTTCAGGCAGATGGCACACCTTTGCCCGTGAAAGGAAGTGCATACCTGACTATTCAAATTGGTGGTTACGGTGCCAAAGTGGAAGTATTGGTCGGATCGATAGGTAACCAAGGCATACTGGGGATGAATTTTTTACAACTAACTAGCAGTACACTGGATCTGGAAAGGATGGAGTTAAGGATTGGCACTCACGTTATCCCGTGTGTTGGAAGGAAGTCACTTCCCTTTTGCTGCCGAATAATGATGCAAGAAACCGTTCATATTCCCCCTGGGTATGAGGCCATTGGGATGGGAGTGGTAAAGACAGAAAAAGAATTGACTGGCTGGGGTATTGTGGAGCCAAGTGACAGGTCACAGTTAAGTGAGAAGGGAGTAGTAATTGCTAGTACACTGGTAAATGCTGCATCTCCGCGTTATTCAGTGCGAGTTTTCAACCCTGGTACATCTTCAGTAACAGTTTACAAAGGGAGTACACAGTCGGTACCCTGACGTCAGTCACGGAGGAAAACATTAGTCCCCTCCAAAATAGTGCGGGAATAGCAGTACTGGAGCGTCTACCGAATACTACTACGACTGAGGTGCCGATTCACATTGCCAATCTCTATGACGAAAGCATCAAGTACTTACCAGCTATTCACCATGAAAAAGTGAAAAAGCTACTCATAGACTTCCATGATGTGTTTTCAAAGGGGGATGACGATTTGGGGCAAACGGAGTTAGTAAAGCACAAGATAGAAGTTGGAACGACAAAGCCTATTCGACAACCACCAAGAAGACTTCCAATATGGCAAAGAGCCGAAGCGGACAGTCAAGTCAAAAAGATGCTAGCACAAGGTATCATTGAACCATCAAATAGCCCATGGGCCTCCCCCGTGGTACTGGTGAAGAAGAAGGACGAATCAACTAGATTTTGTGTTGATTATGATTGACTACACTTTGAAAGATGCATATCCCATCCCCAGGGTGGATGATAGTTTGGATTCGCTAGCGGGAGCAGAATGGTTCTCAACTTTGGATTTGGCAAGTGGTTACTGGCAAATCATGCTGGACGATGATGCCAAGGCAAAGTCGGCATTTGTAACGAGATCCGGTCTGTACCAGTGGAAAGTAATTCTGTTCGGGTTGTGTAACGCACCGGCGACATTTGAAAGGTTGATGGAAAGAGTTCTGGCTGGATTGCAGTGGGAAGTTTTGCTCTTGTACCTTGACGATATAGTGGTTCATGCGAAGACGGTGGATGAAGAGGTAAAAAGAATAGAGGGGGTGTTCCAAAGACTCAGGGAGGCAAAGTTAAAACTTAAGTGTCCACTGATCCAGAGAAAGTCCGTGCTGTGGCGGAATGGCCAACTCCCCAGTCGGTAAAAGACGTAAGGAGTTTCCTCAGTCTGGCTTCCTATTATAGGAGGTATATCAAAGGATTTGCAAGTATTGCTCAACCATTGCACCAAGTTCAGGAAGTTACAGAAAAGAACCGTCCATTCAACTGGACAGAACACTGCGAACAAGCCTTTGCTTCCCTCAAAACGTGTCTAACAACTGCACCCATCCTGGCGTATCCGAAGATGAGTGGTGAGTTCATCTTGGACACCGATGCAAGCAATCTGGGAATCGGAGCTGTCTTATCCCAACGATAAGAAGATGGATCAGAAAAAGTAGTGGCATACGCGAGCCGCACATTGACTAAACCAGAGCGGAACTACTGCGTTACCAGGCGTGAATTACTGGCGGTTGTGGCCTTTGTGAAATACTTCAAGCAGTACTTGTATGGGCAGATGTTTACCGTCCAATCAGACCACGGAGCCCTGCGTTGGCTCACGAATTTCCGAAATCCAGAAGGACAACTCGCAAGATGGATGGAAATCCTCAGTGAATTTAATTTTACAATTGAACATAGAGCAGGGAGAATCCATCAAAATGAAGATGCCCTATCCCGCAAACAGTGTAATCAGTGTGGAAGAGAGAATGAAAACGGAGAAGAAAAGAGAGTGGAAGAAACTAACATGACTTCTGATACATCGCTTGAATTGATGCCACAGGATGCGGCAAAGAATGAAAGGGAGGAAAGAGGTGCGATGGCCCTTACGATGCAACCAAAGTGGGCGGTGAAACAAATGCGGAATTGGCAAATAAATGATCCCAACATCGAACCATTATTACGAGCAGTGGAAGATGATAAGCGACCGAATTGGGCATTTATTTCAGCAGAGGTTACAATGAAAACATGCTGGGCCCAATGGCAACAGCTGAAGGTGAAAGACGGTGTTCTATCACGACTTTGGGAATCAGCAGATGGCAAGAGAAGGATATGGCAAGTTGTTGTACCACAATCCTTGCGAGAAGATGTGTTAGATGAACTGCACAACAGTAAGACTGCCAGACACCAGGGTGTGTACAAGACTTTAATGAAAGTGCGAAGGCATTACTATGGGCCAGGGATGTCCGCAGAAGTACGGTCGAAAGTTAGACGGTGCCTCATTTGCGCTCAAAGAAAGTCACCGGGGAAGAAATCACGGGCTCCCCTCAAACAGTATGTAGTTGGAGCACCAATGGAAAGAATAGCAATTGATGTGATGGGGCCTCTTCCGAGAAGTGACCAGGGTAATGCGTACATCCTTACTGTTGGTGATCCCTTCACTAAATGGATCGAAGCTTATGCTCTCCCAGACCAGAAGACAGGGACCATAGCTCGAACGCTGGTGGAAGAATTCATCTGTAGATATGGGTGCCCAAAAGAACTCCACAGTGACCAGGGAACTAATTTTTAATCTCAAGTGTTTCGGGAAATTTGTCAATTGCTGGGAATTGAACAAACCCGGACGTGTCCGTTTAACCCGAAGTCAGATGGATTCATTGAACGTTTTAACAAGAGTGTGGCGGACTTAGTGAGTGTACTGCTGCAGCCCGACCAGAGAGACTGGGACGAGCAACTAGCGTATGCCATGATGGCGTATCGTAGTACAGCTCAGGACAGCACCTCTGAATCCCCTTTCTTCATGATGATGGGACGTGAAATGACACTGCCTTTGGATGTACTCACTGAGCTACCATCAGATGAAAAAGATCAAACGGACTATGTTCAAGACCTAAGAGAGCGCTTGATGTCAGCACATGACTTGGCGAGGAGAAACATCAAAGTCAGTCAGACCCGCCAGAAACGTAACTATGACCGACATGTAGGGGGTCAGGAAATTGAAAGTGGGTCGTTCGTCTGGCTGCACAACTCGGCTAGGAAGAAGGGCCTTTCACCAAAATTGCAATTCAAGTGGAAAGGACCTTATCTAGTGATTGACAGATTGTCTGATGTAACCTACCGCATTCAGGAAAAACCGAAATCAAAATGCAAAGTTGTCCACTATGATAAACTAAAGAAGTATATGGGGCCCGAGCTCAACGATTGGAGGAGAAGAATCAGTCCGATTCGAGCAATCGATGAAGAAGAAATAACAGTGCTCGAAGCTTCTGAAGAAGTCGTGGGGGAGAGCCACCTTCTGGTATAAATGGGGATGATGAATCCAACCAACCAAACCTGACAGAATCCGTTGAAAAACCCGAAGATGCCGAGACCCGAATGGAGGAGAGCATTTATACCGGTACAGCGGGAGAACTTGATGAAAGCCATCCACTTCCCAATCCACCAGAGACACGCCCTCTACCAGACACTGGACGAAGGAATCCAATACGGCAACGGCGGAAGCCAGCTAGGTTAGACGATTACCAGTGTTAACATAGGCCAAACCCCCTGTGACTCCAACCCACTTAAAAGTTTTCAGTCATAAATTATAATCTTCTGGGAGGAGTAAGGAGGATTATGCAAGCAAGTTGGCAGGCCCACGGGTTGAAGGTGTGCTCAAAGCGCGCATGTGCACATGTCCATCCCCTACAGCCTAGCCAAAGCCCATACTATTTCAACTGCGTCATAACCACTTTCGACTTCTTTGAGAACAGACGTGTAAACTAAGAAAGAGCAATAGAAAGAAACAATCGCCGTCATGCCGGAGACAGTAAAGCGGAGGCACCGGGACTCCGGACGCAAAGACCCTAGTGAGAGTCACAGCAAACGGCCAGCACCAATCAGCAACAAACAGTGCTCAAAAGGGAACAAGTTGCCCACGAAACCACATCCAGTTCACCGGGAAAAGGTCAGACAGAAGTACTGCTGTAAGATTTGTGGCAAGAAGTATGAGAAAAGGGAAGTTAGGAGAATTCACGAGGCCACGCATAAAGCCATGCGTACTACTTAAGCCGAGCCAGCCAAGCCCTCAACATCTCTACCCCCACTTCCTCCAGAGCCGGAGATAGAGCTGGTGCAGTGTGTCCTGATGCCCGGGCCCACAACGGAGCCTGCGACACCGCGTCCACGATACGGAAGGAAAAGCCTTCCCCTCCTCAGGGCCTCGTTGGCGGAGACTAACGACGGGCAAGACAGCAGTGATGGCACTTCCGAAGACATGTAACCATCGGACCTCATCACCAAGAGTGCTGATCGGGTCGATATCAACATAACCACCACCATGTTTAAAGACGGGAACAAGATACACGAGGAGCAACTGACCAGGAAATTCTTCATAAGGAGGAGGCCTAGATGGATCATCGAACAATAACAGACTGTTGATTTATCTTGTGATTATTGCTGCAATTCCTTAATTAATGTAAAAACTTAATTTGTGGGCAATCAAAACATCCAATTACGGGTCTGCAATCACTGATGGTGCTTAGTTTAAATGTAAGATGTTGACAGAAATTGTTGTGACATTTACTACAGGAAAAGTTTGTTAACCATTCGTCCTACCTCAGTTTTTCATTATTTGCAGATGTACGGTCAAAAGTTAGACGGTGCCTCATTTGCGCTCAAAGAAAGTCACCGGGGAAGAAATCACAGGCTCCCCTCAAACAGTACGTAGTTGGAGCACCAATGAAAAGAATAGCAATTGATGTGACCATTCGGTCACATTCGTACTACCTCAGTTTTTCATTATTTGTGTTCATGATTCAAACTTGCTGCAGTGGGTAACCGCTGTTTAGAAAGAAAAAACGAAGAAAATGCATAAAAGGAATTTTGGAGGAAAACGGCTTGAAACTATGGTTGCCCAGTTCAAATTGAGATGACAATTTTTATTAAACCCAATGTTTGTATTACTTGTGATCTGTTGAGTAGAAGTCGTACAAAGTGGTAAATAGTAAAAATATGTACGGTGGAAAGAATTCTTTTCTGCTATTTATTGTAGATCCTGGGCCAAATTTATATGAATAAGTAAATATTTTTGTGTAATTATTGTTCAGAGACTGAACATTCTAAGGATGGGGTTATGTAGCGGTACATAGTTCAGAGTTCACAATCCTGAAGTCACTAATCTTTATTGTATGTAGATAGATACTAGACTGCCATGACGTAATGTCTCATTTTAGTGACTGGGAAGTTCTTGGCCTGAGTCCAAGTCACGAACGATGTTGCATAAGGATCATTCTAGGCCATGATTGGTCAGTTTGGAATGGAACGTTATTCAATGGGACCTTATATTTGCGTTGTACCAATGGGACTAGGTTTTCTATAAAATGGGATGTCTGGGCATAGGAGGGGGAGAATCATAGAATCATAGAATCATAGAATCATAGAATCATAGAATCATAGAATCATAGAATCATAGAATCGGTGAATTGGAGTCAATAGATCAGAACAGTTGGGAACCTGGGGAGAATTGTAAGAGTGTAATTGTCTGAATGATTGTAACTATTGATTGCTGTTAATTTGTGAGCATTATGAGTGAATAAAGGCGTCCGACCACTGCAGCTTGAAGACAGTCTACGTCGTCTGTATTACTAACGTCTCGGTTTGGGTTAATGTACCCAGGGTTAGAAAGATAGGGCCCGCTTTCGGTCATAAAGACTCGGGGCTGAAACGATCCACCCCTACCCTCCCCTGTAAGCTGAAGATCATCCCCTTTACCCATAGTCCCGTCCCGTTCCTGGGTCCGGAGTTCAAGGAAATCAACATAGCAATAATTTTTTTCTAAAGCAAAGCCAAGGATGATTCTTTGTGGTGATATAACAGGTTTTATGAAATAACTTTGCAATTTGGTATGGTAGAGTTATAAATATGAGCAAAAAAACAGCTTTTCATACCCCAAAATCGGCCTAAAATGCCCAAAACACAAAATGAGCTGTTACCAAGACAACAGGCTATATACGGGTCATCAAAAATTCCTGATCAATGTGGGGTTATCCACAAGCCTACAGAGTGCTTAAAAAAAATTGCCGGATTGATGGAAGTGTACTTTATTAATGATATTAATTCAAACTAGGAGAAAAACTTCAAAATGCATTTTTTCTTGTTTTGGAGAAAAAGTCAATTTTGGAGGCAGTGCTGTCACAACAGGATACAATTGCCCAAGTTTTTCTCACCAGATATGCAAAGATCAATGTAAGCCCTAATCACAACCGAAAGGAAAATTTTCTGAGACCCCTGGCAAGTTGACATTTTGAGGGCCAAAAATAGGGTAAAAATGTTGATTTTTGTAATTTCTAAAAACATGCTCTAATGCATGATGCAAAAAGAGCATAAGGGTGAAATTTATAGCAATAATTTTTTTTCTAAAGCAAAGCCAAGGATGTTACTTTGTGGTGATATAAAAGATTTTTTGAAATAACTTTGCATTTTGGTAGGGTGGAGTTATAAATATGAGCTAAAACACAGTTTTTCAGGCCCCAAAATCGGCCTAAAATGCCCAAAACACAAAATGAGCTGTTACCATGACAACGCGCTATATATGGATTTGAAATGTCAATTTTTTTAACTTGTATCTTCCACCCTCAAAGTGAAGACATAGCCCCATGAATAGGGTCAATCCACTTCGTATCCTTGGCTCTAGCACCATTGCATTCCTATTTTTGTGCCCGATTTAATTTTTAAGCCGGGTTATAAAACTTCG
>JASTWB010000494.1:0-15899 GCA_032158295.1 Pycnopodia helianthoides | reverse complement strand
AAATTTAAAAATTTTGTACTGTGGAAATTTTGGGGCGCGCGAGGGGCCGGGGAAGTGGGTAATACGTACAACAAGAATGAAGGGTTGTAGTAAAAACCCCAAAGGAATTACTGCCGAAAAAGGCTGGAAAAAAAATTCGGAGTTAAGTTTAAGTATATTCAAAACAAAGGGTAAGAGAACAATTTGTACCTGAATCTTCTTGCATATCCTGATCCATTTAACTTTTTAAAGGCAACTTTCGGCGGTCTTCGAGGGAAAATACGGGGCATGACTACTCCGAATGTTCCCCAAACGCATGCTATTGGGATTTTTGTACAATGTTTTTAAAGAAAAAAAAATATGCAGGGTAGACCCCTCAAATCAATGCTGGATTTTTAAAAGTTTTATACCATTTGAAAGCCCTCTAAAGGGGCTCTGATTAAAACCCTAATTAGAGCTTGGCTTTTTTGAGGCGCGCGGGGTGGCCAGAGAGTAGGGCTAATACAGTCAACTAAGCAAGAAGGTTTTACAACCAGGGAAATTACGCCAAAAAAAGGGCTGGAAAAAAATTCGGAGTTAAGGTTTAAAGTAAAACTCAAGAATAAGTGCGAGAACGAATTTGTACCTAATCTTCCTTGCGCTGACCAATAACTTTTTTAAGGGGCAACTTTGGGGCCGCCTTCGTCCCGGGAAAATACAGGAAGTGACGATACCCGAAGTTCCCAAAGGAAATGTCTAAGGGGGTTTTTTGAAACACAGTGTTGAAAGGGAAACAAAAAGTATGCACGGGTAAAATCACCCCAAATAAATTTGGGATTTTTAATTTTATCCCATTTGAAACCCTTTAAAGGGGGGCTTAATTGAACCAAATTTATGTGCTGGGCTTTTTGGGCGACGCGGGGGCAGAGGTAGGGCTAATACAGTAGCAACTAAGAAATAAAGGGGTTGTAGTAAACCACAAGGAATTACGCCGAAAAGGGCTGGAAACAATTTCGGGTTAATTTAAGTATAATCAAGAACTAAGCATTAGAGAGACAAATTTTTTACCTGAATTTCCTTGCTTCCTGCACCCCATATAAACTTTTTTTAAAGGGGAATTTTTGGCCTTTTCCCCCCCCCCCCCCCCCTCCCGGAAAAAACGGGAAAGTGCGTACTAATTTTCCCCAAAAACGCATGTCTAGGGTTTTTTTTACAAGGCTTTCGAAGAAAAAATAAAGATGCAGGGCAGATCCCCCTCAAATCAATGCTGGATTTTTACAAGTTTTATACCATTTGAAAGCCCGTCTCGGGGTTAGATTGAACTAATTATGACTGTGGAAATTTTGAGGCGACGCGAGTGGCCAAGGTAGGGTAATCAGTAGCAACAAAGAATGAAGGGCTGTGTAGTACAACCAGAAAGGGGAATATACGCCCAAAAAAAATGGCTGGAAACAAATTGGAGTTAATTTTAAGAAACTCAAATAAGCATGCTAGAAGACAAAATTTGTACCTGAATCTTCCTTCATGTCTGCATCCAAAAAACATTTTTAAAGGAAACCCTTTCGGCCGCCTTCGTGGGAAAATACAGGCAAGGACAACTCCAAATGTTCCCAAAGCATGCTAAGGGATTTTTGTACACAGGCTTTCGAAAGAAAAAAATAAAGTAGCACTGCAGATACCCTCAACAAGCTGGATTTTAAAAATTTTTATCCCTTTTTGAAACCCCTCTCAGGGCAAAGTTTGAACCAATTATTTTCTGGGGCGTTTTGTAGGCGACGCGGGTGGCCAGGAGTAGGGCATCGTGAATTTAACCCGGAAGGGCTTTTTATTTAACCAGAAAGGGAAATATACTGCCGAAAAATGGCGGGGAAAAAAATTTCGGATTTAAGTTAATTTTAAAACAAGAATTTAAGATGCAGAGAGACACAATTTTGTCCTAAATCTTCCTTGCTTCCGCTTCCAAAAACATTTTTTCAAGGCAACTTGGGCCGTTTTCGTCCGGAAAATAAGGGGAAGTGACGATACTCCGAATGTTCCCCAAACGATGTTTTATGGATTTTTGTACCCAGTGCTATTCGAAAGAGAAACATAAAAAGGGTCGATCCCCCCAAAATCAAGCTGGATTTTTACAAGTTTTTTCCCTTTTGAAAGCCCTTCTAAAGGGGGGTTTAGATTGAACTAATTTGTAGGGGTGGCAATTTTGAGGCGCGGGTGGCCAAAGAGTGGGGCTAATCAGTAGAAAATAAGAATAAAGGGCTGTGTGTAAAACCCACAAGGAATATACTGCCGAAAAAAAGGGCGGGAAAAACAATTTGGGATTTAAAGTTTAAGTATACTAAAGAACTAAGCATGTAGAGAGACAAATTTGTCCCGAATTTTCCCTTGCATGCCTGCACCCAAATAAATTTTTAAAGGGCAACTTTCGGCCGTCTTGTCCCGGAAAATACAGCAAGTGACGTACTCCAAATTTCCCCAAACCATGTCTAATGGGATTTTTGTACACAGTGCTATTCGAAAGAGAAACATAAAGTATGCCGGTCAGATCCCCCTCAAATAAATGCTGGATTTTTACAAGTTTTATACCTTTGAAACCCCCGTCTAAAAGGGTCAGTTAAACAAATTTATGTAGCGTGGCAATTTTGAAGGGCGCGCGAGGGGCCCAAAAGAGTAGGGCTAATACGGAAAAAACTAAGAAATAAAGGGTGTGTAGTAAAACCCCAAAAAGGGAAATAACTGCCGAAAAATGGCTGGAAACAAATTGGGGGTTTAAGTTTAAGTATAATCAAGAAAAAGCATGCTAGAGAGACGAATTTGTACCAAATTTTCCCTTGCTGTCTGCACCCATTAAAACTTTTTCAAGGCAACTTTCGGCCCGCTTCGTACCGGAAAATAAGGCAAGTGACGATACTCCGAATGTTCCCCAAAGATGTCTATGGGATTTTTGTACACTGCATTCAAAAAGGGAAACAAAAAGTTTGCAGGGGTTAATCACCCTCAAATCAAGCTGGTTTTTTTCAAGTTTTATCCCATTTTGAAACCCCGTCCAAAGGGCTTAGTTGAAAAATTTTGTACGTGGCAATTTTTGAGGCGCGGAGGGGCCCAGAGGGGTGGGCTAAAACGTAGAAAAGCAATGAAGGGCTGTGTATAAAACCCCAGAAAGGAAATACTGCCAAAAAAAATGGCGGGAAAAAAATTTGGGATTTAAAATTTTAAGTAAAACCCAAGAAAAAGATCAGAGAGAGGGTTTTTTGCCTGAATTTTCCCCTTGCAAAATCTGCCCCAATTTAACTTTTTAAAGGGGAAAACTTTCGGCCGTTTCGTCCCGGAAAATACGGCAAGTGACATACTCCAAATTTTCCCCAAAAACGCATGTCTATGGGATTTTTGTACAAGTGCTATTAAAAGGAAAAAACAAAAAGTATCACGGTCAATCCCCCCAAAATCAATCTGGTTTTTTACAATTTTTATCCATTTGAAACCCCGTTCAAGGGCTCTAGATTGAACCTAATTAGTACCCGTGGGCATTTTGTAGGCGACGCGAGGGGCCAGAGAGTAGGGCTAATACAGTAGCAACTAAGAAAAGAAGGGCTAGTGTAAAACCAGCAAGGAATATACCCCGAAAAATGGCTGGAAACATTTTCGGGGGGTTTAATTTTAAATAAACCAAAACTAAGGCTGAGAACGAATTTGTACCTGAATCTTCCTTGCAAGCTGCACCCAAATATCCTTTTAAAGGGCCAATTTTTTGGCCCGTCTTCGAAGGGAAAAAAAAAGGGAAGTCGATACTCGTTGTTCCCCAAACGCATGTCTAAGGGGGATTTTTTTTACACATTTTTGAAAGAGAAAATAAAGTATGCCGGTCAGCCCACCCCAAATCAATGCTGGTTTTTTTACAGGTTTTTATACCATTTAAAAACCCCGTCCAAGGGCTAGATTAAAACAAATTTATTAGCTGTGGCATTTTGAGGCGACGCAAGGGGAAAAGGGGTAGGGCTAATACAGTAAACTAAGCAATGAAGGGCTGTGAGTACAACCAGCAAGGAAATACTGCCGGGGAAAAATGGGGGGGAAAAACAAATTCGGGGTTAAGTTTAAGAAAACTCAAACTAAGCTGTTTAAGAGACAAAAATTTTTCCCGAATCTTCCTTGCATAGTCCGCATCCAATTTACTTTTTAAAGGCAACTTTGGCCGCTTTACGGAAAAATACGGGGAAAGGACGATACCGAATTTTCCCCCCAAAAGGCATGTCAAATGGGATTTTTTGTACACAGTGTATTCGAAAGAGAAACATAAAGTATCACGGTCAACACCTAAATCAAGCTGGGTTTTTTAAAGTTTTATACCTTTGAAACCCCTTTGGGGGTCTAGATTAAACCCAAATTTATGTGCTGGGGCGTTTTTGTAGGCACGCGGGTGGCCAAGAGTGGGGCAATACGTAGAACCAAGAAAAGAAGGGGTTTGAGTCAACCAGAAAGGAAATACTGCCGAAAAATGGCTGGAAACCTTTTTCGGAGTTAAGTTTAAGTATAACTAAAACAAAGATGTAGAGAACGAATTTTGTCCCCTGAATCTTCTTGCATAGTCCTGCACCCAAAAATCACTTTTAAAAGGCAACTTTTGGCCTCTTCGTACGGAAAAAAGGCAAGTGACAACTCAAATGTTCCCCAAAAAGGCTTTTCTAAGGGGGATTTTTGTACAAAGTCTATTTGAAAAGAAAACAAAAAAGTATGCAGGTCAGATCCCCTAAATAAATGCTGGTTTTTTAAAAGGTTTTATCCATTTGAAAGCCGCTAAAGGGCTTAGATTAAAAACAAATTGTAGTGGGGCCCAATTTGTAGGCGACGCGAGGGGCCCAAGGGGTGGGCTAATACGTAGCCCTAAGCAAGAAGGGCTGTGTATAAACCCAGCAAGGAATATACCCCGGAAAAAAGGTGGAAACAAATTCGGATTTAAAGTTTTAAGTAAATCAAAAAACTAAGCATGCTGAGAACGAAATTTGTACCTGAATCTTCCTTGAAAAGCCCTGCAAAAAATAATTTTAAAGGCAACTTTCGGCCGCTTGTACGGGGAAAATAAGGGGCAAGGACGTTTCTCAAATTTTTCCCCAAACGATGTTAATGGGATTTTTAAAACCAGTCTTTTCGAAAGAGAAACATAAAGTATGCACGGTCAATCACCCTAAAATCAATGCTGGTTTTTTTTACAAGTTTTATACCATTTGAAACCCCGTCTAAAGGGGCTTAGATTGAACCTAATTATGTATGTGGTTTTTGGGCGACGCGAGTGGCCAAGAGTGGGGTAATAAGTAGCAATAAGCAAAAAGGGGGCTGTGAAGTACACCAGAAGGAATTAGCCGAAAAATGGCTGGAAAAAAAATTTCGGATTTAATTTTAAAAGTATAACTCAAGGGAAAAATAAGCATGCTGATCGGTCCGGGGGAAACCCTTCCCCCCAAGTCCGACCCAAAAAATTTTTTAAAGGGGAACTTTGGCCGCTTGTCCCGGGAAAAAAACAGAAGTGAGATACTCCGAATTCCCCCCCAAACGCATGTCAAATGGGATTTTTTTACACGGCTATTCGAAAGAGAAACATAAAGTATGCCGGTCAGATCACCCCAAAATCATGCGGTTTTTACAAGTTTTAACAATTTGAAACCCCGTCTAAAGGGGGCTCTAAAATTGAATAAAATTATGCTGTGGCTTTTTGTGGCGACGCGAGGGCCAGAGGTAGGGCAAATACAGAGAATAAGCAATAAAGGGTGGTGTACAACCGCAAGGAATATACTGCGAAAAAGGGTGGAAAAAAATTGGGGGTTTAAGTTAAGTATAACTCAAGAAAAAAGATTTTTGAAGACGAAATTTGTCCCTGAATCTTCTTGCTAGTCCTGCATCCAAATATACTTTTTCAAGGCAATTTTTGGCCGTCTTGTACCGGAAAATACAGGCAATGCGATACTCCGAATTTTCCCCCAAACGCATGTCTAATGGGTTTTTTGTACACAGTGCTTTGAAAGGGAAACTTAAAGTATGCACGGTCACCCCCTAAATTTTAATGCGGATTTTTACAAGTTTTTCCTTTGAAACCCCGTCTAAAGGGGCTCTATTTTGAATTAATTATGTAGCTTGGCGATTTTGTAGCAAACGCGGGGGCAGGGTGGGGCAAAAATACAGTAGAAAACAAAGCAAGAAGGGCTTGTAGTAAAAACCAGAAAGGGGAAATACCCCGAAAAATGCTGGAAAAAATTTGGGAGTTAATTTTAAAAATTAAAATAAAGAATAAGCATGCTAGAGAGACAAATTTGTACCTGAATCTTCCTGCATAGTCCTGCACCAAAATATTTTTTTCAAAACTTTCGGCCGTCTTCGTCCGGGAAAAAAAGGGAAGTGACGATACCCCGAATGTTCCCCCAAACGATGTCTAATGATTTTAAACAGTGCTATTCAAAAGAGAAACATAAAGTATGCACGGTCAGATCACCTAAAATCAATGCTGGATTTTTACATGTTTTATACCATTTGAAAGCCCGTTTCAAGGGCTCTAGATTGAACTAATTATGTAGCTGTGGCAATTGTAGGCGAGCGAGTGGCCGGAGAGTAGGGCTAATCCCAGTAGCAATTTAAGCAATGAAGGGCTGTGTAGTACAACCAGCAAGGGAAATATACTGCCGAAAAATGGCTGGAAACAAATTCGGAGTTAAGTTTAAGTATAACTCAAGAACTAAGCATGCTAGGAGACGAAATTTGTACCTGAATCTTCCTTGCATAGTCCTGCATAAATTACTTTTCAAGGCAATTTTCGGCCGTCTTCTTTACCGGAAAATACAGGCAAGTGACGATACTCCGAATGTTCCCCCAAAAACGCATGTCTATGGGATTTTTGTACACAGTGCTATTTGAAAGAGAAAACTAAAGTATGCACGGTCAGATCACCCTCAAATTAATGCTGGATTTTTACAAGTTTTATACCATTTAAAGCCCGTCTCAAGGGCTCTAGATTGAATCTAATTATGTAGCTGTGGCGATTTTGTAGGCGACGCGAGTGGCCAGAGAGTAGGGCTAATACAGTAGCAACAAAGCAATGAAGGGCTGTGTAGTACAACCAGCAAGGAATATACTGCCGAAAAATGGCTGGAAACAAATTCGGAGTTAAGTTTAAGTATAACTCAAGAACTAAGCATGCTAGAAGAGACGAAATTTGTACCTGAATTTTCCCTTGCATAGTCCTGCATCCAAAATATCACTTTTCAAGGCAACTTTCGGCCGTCTTCGTACCGGAAAATAAGGCAAGTGACGATACTCCGAATGTTCCCAAACGTTTGTCTAATGGATTTTTAACAGTGCTATTCGAAAGAGAAACATAAAGTATGCACGGTCAGATCACCCTCAAATCAATGCTGGATTTTTACAAGTTTTTCCCATTTAAAGCCCGTCTCAAGGCTCTGGATTGAACCTAATTATGTAGCTGTGGCGATTTTGTAGGCGACGCGAGTGGCCGGGAGAGTAGGGCTAATACAGTAGCAACTAAGCAAAAAGGGCTGTTTTAGTACAACCAGCAAGGAATATACTGCCGAAAAATGGCTGGAAAACAAATTTGGAGTTAAGTTTAAGTATAACTCAAGAACTAAGCATGCTAGAGAGACGAATTTGTACCTGAATCTTCCTTGATAGTCCTGCATCAAATATCTCTTTTTTCAGGCAACTTTCGGCGTCTTCGTACCGGAAAATAAAAGCAAGTGAGATACTCCGAATGTTCCCCAAAACGCATGTCTAATGGGATTTTTGTACAACAGTGCTATTCGAAGAGAAACATAAGATGCACGGTCGATCCCCCTAAAATAAAAGCTGGATTTTTAAAAGTTTTTACCTTTTGAAAGCCCGTTCAAGGGCTCTAGATTGAATCTAATTATGTAGCTGTGGCAATTTGTAGGCGACGCGAGTGGCCAGAGAGTGGGGCTAATACAGTAGCAACTAAGCAATGAAGGGCTGTGTAGAAACAACCAGCAAGGAATATTACTGCCGAAAAATGGCTGGAAACAAATTCGGAGTTAGTTTAAGTATAACTCAAGAACTAAGCATGCTAGAGAGACAAAATTTGTACCTGAATCTTCCATGGGGGGGGGGGGGGGGGGGGGGGGGGGGGGGGGGGGGGGGGGGGGGGGGGGGGGGGGGGGGGGGGGGGGGGGGGGGGGGGGGGGGGGGGGGGGGGGGGGGGGGGGGGGGGGGGGGGGGGGGGGGGGGGGGGGGGGGGGGGGGGGGGGGGGGGGGGGGGGGGGGGGGGGGGGGGGGGGGGGGGGGGGGGGGGGGGGGGGGGGGGGGGGGGGGGGGGGGGGGGGGGGGGGGGGGGGGGGGGGGGGGGGGGGGGGGGGGGGGGGGGGGGGGGGGGGGGGGGGGGGGGGGGGGGGGGGGGGGGGGGGGGGGGGGGGGGGGGGGGGGGGGGGGGGGGGGGGGGGGGGGGGGGGGGGGGGGGGGGGGGGGGGGGGGGGGGGGGGGGGGGGGGGGGGGGGGGGGGGGGGGGGGGGGGGGGGGGGGGGGGGGGGGGGGGGGGGGGGGGGGGGGGGGGGGGGGGGGGGGGGGGGGGGGGGGGGGGGGGGGGGGGGGGGGGGGGGGGGGGGGGGGGGGGGGGGGGGGGGGGGGGGGGGGGGGGGGGGGGGGGGGGGGGGGGGGGGGGGGGGGGGGGGGGGGGGGGGGGGGGGGGGGGGGGGGGGGGGGGGCAGGAGTGGCAATACAACAGCAATAAGCAAGAAGGCTGTGAGTACAACCAGCGGATATATGCGAAAAAAATGGCGGAAAATTTCGGATTAATTTAATAACTCAAGAACTAAGCGTAGAGAGACAATTGTACTGATCTTCCTTGCATAGTCCTGCATCCAATTAATTTTTAGGCAACTTTCGCCGTCTTCGTACGGAAATACAGAAATGAGATACTCCGAATGTTCCCCAAACGATGTCAATGGGATTTTTGTACACAGGTTATTCAAGAGAACATAAGTATGCACGGTCATCACCCTCAAATCAATGCTGGATTTTTACAAGTTTTATACCATTTGAAAGCCCGTTCTCAAGGGCTTAGATTGAACCTAATTAGTAGCTGTGGCGATTTTGTAGGCGGGCGCGAGTGGCCGAGAGTAGGGCTAATACAGTAGCAACTAAGCAATGAGGGCTGTGTAGTACAACAGCAAGGAATATACTGCGAAAAATGGCTGGAAACAAATTGGAGTTAAGTTTAAGTATAACTCAGAATAAGCATGCTAGAGAGACGAAATTTGTACCTGATTTCTTGCATAGTCCTGCATCCAATATATTTTTCAAGGCACTTTCGGCCGTCTGTACCGGAAAATACAGGAAAGTGACGAACTCGAATGTTCCCAAACGCATGTCTAATGGGATTTTTGTACACAGTGCTATTCGAAGAGAAACATAAAGTAGCACGGTCAGAACCCTCAAATCAATGCTGGATTTTTACAAGTTTTTACCATTTGAAAGCCCGTCTCAAGGGCTCTAGATTGAACTAATTATTAGCTGTGGCGATTTTGAGAGGCGAAGGGGCAACAGTGCACAGAAGAGGTGGTATACAAGCAAAAGCAAAAGGGCTGGAAAAATCGACAAGTAAGATATAACTGCAAGAAATGGCTGGACAAATATTCGTAGTTAGTTATAAATCAAATAAGCTTGCGGAGTACGAAATATGTACCTGAATCTTCTCAAGTCTCCAAAATTCTATTTTTATGCAACGTTTCGAGACATAAGTATGCACGGTCAGATCACCTAATCAACTGGATTTTACAAGTTTTATACCATTTGAAAGCGTTAAGGCTTAATGACTATTAAAGTGGGCTTATGTAGCACGGGCCAGAGTAGGCTAATACAGTGCAATAACAATAAGGCTTTGACAACCACAAGATTATATGCGAAAAATGGTGGAAAAAATTCGGAGTTAATTTAGTTAACCAAGAACTAAGTGCTAGGAGCGAATTTGACCGACTTCATGCATAGTCCTGCATCAATCAATTTTAAGGCAACTTTGGCGTTTGTACCGAAATAAGCAAGTGCGAATGAATGTTCCAAAGCATCTATGGGATTTTTGTAAAGTCTATCGAAAGAGAAACATAAGTATGACGGCAGATCACCCTCAAATCAATGCTGGATTTTTACAATTTTATACATTAAAGCCCGTTTCAAGGCTCTTTGAGCTTATGTACGGAGATTTTAAGGCAGTGGCCAGAGAGTGGGTTACAGTACAACTAAGCAATGAAGGGTTGTTGTACACAGCAAGAGAAATGCGAAAAATGGCTGGAAACAAATCGAGTTAAGTTAATATACTAGAATTAACATGCTAGAGACAATTTGTACCTGTCTTCTTCATAGTCTGCATCCATAATATATTTTAAGGCAACTTTGGCGTCCGTACGGAATAAGGCAAGTGAGGTATCCAGTTCCCAAACATGAAGGGTTTTTGTACAATCACGAAAGAAAACTAAAGTATGACGTCGATACCCTCAAATCAATCGGATTTTTAAGTTTTATACCATTAAAGCCGTTAAGGCTCTAGAGAACAATTATGTACTGGATTTTCGGCATGCCAGATCAATATACTTATCAAGAACTTGGTTCACCGAAATAAGGCGAAATGCGAAATTCGAGTAGTTTAAGATTATTTAGAACTAGCTATGAGAAGAAAATTTGACCTGAATCTCCTTAATCATCCATGATTTTTCAAGGATTTGCATTTCGTACCGGAAAATCAGATGAAAATATGTGTCCAAGAGCTAAGGATTTTGAAAGTGCTATTCGAAAAGAAAACATAAGTTGCGGTAGATCACCCTCAATAATGCTGGAAAAGTTTTAACATTTGAGCGTTAGGGTTAGATTGAACTAATGGACAATGCGCTTAGTCTGACAGTATTCAAGACGGGTTCTACCGGAAATACGAGGAGTATACTCCGAATTTCACAAGAGTAATGATTTTTCAGCTAAGAAATAATGCCTTCGCCTCTAAATCATGCGTGAAATTTACCATTAACCTTCAAGGTTAGTAATAAATTAGATGCGGCAATTATCACGTATTCATTACATGAACTAGCTAGGCTGTTATAACACAAGGATATACGGAAAAAATGGTGAAAAACGATTATTAAGATAATCAGAACAATGTAAGAACAATTGTCGAATCTTGTGTCCTGATCCTATTTTTTCAAGCAATTTCGGCCGTCTCGTACGGAAAATAAGGCAAGTGACGATACCATTCCAAGCTTTAATGATTTTTGTACAGTCATGAAAAGAACATAAAGTATCAGTCAACCCTCATCTCTGATTACAATTTATCATTGAAGCCCGTCAGGCTTATTAACTAATAGATGTGGCGTAGCGTACGAGTGGCAGAATGTAATATCAATAAGCAAAAGGCTGTTAAACGAAGTTCCAAAAATGGTGAATCGGATTAAGTAAGTTAATCAGAACAAGAGTAAAGATTGACGAACTCTTCATAGTCCTGCAAATTCTTTTCAAGAACTTTGAGCTGTTGATTGAAAACGGAAGACGATACCGAATGTCACAAGCATGTCTAAGGATTTTTTACAACAGTGCATTCGAAAGAGAAACATAAGTATGCACGGTCAGTCACCTCAAAATCAATGCTGGATTTTTTACACAGTTTTATACCATTTGAAAGCCGTCTCAAGGGCTTAGATTGAATAATTATGTAGCTGTGGCGATTTTGTAGGCCGACGCGATTGGCCAGAGAGTAGGGCTAATACGTGCAATAAGCAAAAAGGGCGGTAGTAAACCAGCAAAATATACTCCCGAAAAATGGTGGAAACAAATTCGGAGTTAATTTTAAGTATAATCAAGAACTAAGCATGTAGAGAGACAAAATTTGTACCTAAATCTTCCTTGCAAGTCCTGCACCCAAATATTTTTTTCAGGGCAATTTTGGGCCGTTTTGTCCCGGGAAAAATAAGGAAGGTGACGATACTCCAAAATGTTCCCCAAAGATGTCTAATGGGATTTTTGTACACAGTGCTATTCGAAAGGAAACATAAGTTGACGTCAAAATACCCTAAAAATAATGCGGGTTTTTTTTTAAAAAGGGGTTTTATACTTTTAAAAGCCCGTCTAAGGGCTTAGTTAATTATTATGTAGCTGTGGCGTTTTGTAGGCGACGCGAGTGGCCAGAGAGAGGGCAATACAGTGAACTAAACAAAAAATTTAAAACCCCCCAAAAACCCCCCAAAAAAAACCAAAAACCCCCCCAAAAAAAACTAAAATACTTCAAAAAAAAAACCCCCCAAACCCCCCCCCAAATTTTTTTAAAAAACTTTTCCCCCCCCCCCCCCCCAAAAAAACCCCAAAAACTTTTTACAAACCCAAAAAAAATTCAATTTTCCCCCCTTTAAAAAAAATTAAATCCCAAAATTCCCCCCTCAAAAAAAAATTTTTTTTTCCCCCCCCCAAAACTTTTTTATTTTTTTTTTAAACCCCTTTTCCCCAATTCCCAAAAAATTTTCCCCCCCCCCTTTTTTTTAACCCCCCCCCAAATCCAAAAACCAAAAAAACCAAAAACCCCCCCCAAAAAAATTTAACCCCAAAAAAATTACCCAAAAACCCCCAAAACTTTTCAAAAAATTTTTTCCCCCCCCCCCAAAAACAAACCCCCCAAAAACCCCCCCCAAAAAACTAAAAAAACTCCCCCCAAAAAAAAACTCCAACCCCCCAAAAATTTTCTTTTTTTCATTTTAAAAAAAATTTTTAAACCCCCCCTTTAAACTCCCCCCAAAATTTTTTCATTTTTTTAAACCCCCCCCAAAAATTTTAAAATCTTCCCTTTCCCCCCAAATAAAAAAGGGGGTTTTCCCCAAAAAATTTTAAAAAAGGGTTTTTTAAAAAAAAAAACAAAAAGGGGGAAAAGGGATTTTTTTTTAAAAATCCGGGTTTAAAAAAAAAATTTTCCGAATTTCCCCCGCCCTATTTTAAAAAAAAAAGGGTTTTCCATTTTAAAGGGGGGGGTTTTGAATTTTTTTTTTAAAGGGAAAAAAAAATTTGGGAAAACAAAAATGGGGGTTTTATAAAACCAAAAAATTTTCCCTTTTCAAAAACCCTTGTTGATTTAAAAGAGTGGGGTTTTTGGGCCCCCGGATTCCAAAAAAGGGCTGATCAAAAAAAAAGAATGGGCCCCGGAAAAAAGAAAAACTAAAACCCAAAGTTTTTGGGGGAAAAAAATTTTTAAAAAAAAACAAAAATTTCCAAATTTCCTTTAACCCCTTTTTTTTTTTAAAAATTTTTGGGTCTCGCCAAAATAAGGAATGACTTTTCCAAATTTTTAAAAATTTTTTGGGGGGAAGGGGTTTCAAAAAAATTTTCAAAAAAAGGGGGGTTTAACCCCAAAAAAACGGAAAATTTTTTTTAAAAATTTAAGGTTTTTAAAAAGTTTTGAAAAAAATTTTGTTTTTTGGGGGTTTTTTTAAAAATAAAAAAATTTTAAAATTTTGGTTTTGGGGGAAAAAACCAAGGGAATAGGGGTTTTTTCCCCAAAGGATGAAAGGTAAAAAAAAAAAAAGCAAAAAAACAAAAGGGGTTTTTTTTAAAATTGAAAACCTTTTTTTTAAAGAAAAAATGGGCTTTTGAGGCAAAAAGGAAGGGGGCCCCCGAAAACCCCCCCAAAAAAATTTTAAAAAAGGTTTTCGGGAAAAAAAGGAAACCCCCCCTTTTAAAAAAATTCCCAAAAAATTTAAAAAAAATTTTTCCCGCCCGGGCCGTTTTACCAAAAAAAAAAGGGGGGAAATTTGGCCCAAAAAAAATTTTTTAAAAGAATTTAAAAATTTTTCCCCCAAAAAAAATTATGGGCAAATCAAAAAAATTGGATTTTAATTAAAAAAAATTTAAAAACAAATTTTAAATTTTTAAAAAAAACCGCATTTTAAAATTTTTAAAAATTCGTTTTTTCCCGGGGGGGGTTTCACCCGAAAAATAACGGAAGGGGAAAAACGGTTTTTTAAAAAAAAAAAAAAAAAATTTTTTTTAAAATTTAAAAAAAAAAAATTGGGCAATAAACCAAATTTTTTTAAAAAATTTCCCTTTTGGGGTTTGGCCCCCAAAATAAAAAAAACCCGGGGGGGAAAAGGGTTTTAAAAAAAAAAAAGAAAAAAACCCTAAATAACCCCGGGAAAAAATTTAAAAAATTTTTGGGGTTGGGGTTTGGGGTTTTAATTAAAAAATTTTGGCGGGGGAAAAAGGGGGGGGGTTTTGGGAATTGAAAAAAAATTTTTATAAAAAGGGGGGTTTTCCCCGGGGTTTTAAAAAAAAACGGAAAAATTTTTTAATTTTCCCCCAAAAAGTTTTTTAAGGGAAAATTTTCCCAATTTTTGAACCCATAAAAAATTTTTTAAAACCCCCCCCGGGGAAAAATTACGGGGAAAAATTTTAAAGTTTCCCCCCATTTCAAAGGGTTTTTTAAGAAAAAGGTTTTTTTGGGGCAGTCCCCAAATTTTTTTTTAAATTTTTTCCAAAAACCCTTGGGGGCCCGGAAATTATGGGGGGGTTTTTGGGGAAAAAGGGGGGAAGTTTTTTAAAAAATAAGAAAAAAGGGCTTTAAAAAGAAATTTCCAAAAAACCCCCAAAAATTAAAATTTTTCCAAGAACTGGCCTGAAAAAAAATTTTCCCGTTTCCTTCTTCTAAAAAAATTCCCCTTTGGGGGTTTTTTAAAAATCCCCCAAAAACCCCCCCAACCCCCCAAACTATTCAATGGGATTTTTAAAAGTTTTAAAAAAAAAAAGTAGTTTTTTCCCCCCCCTTAATTTTTTTTGTTTTTTTTGAACCCGTTCCCGTTTTTTTTTGTATTTTTTGTGGGAGCGGGGGGGGGAATACGGCACCCCCCTGATGGGATTTTTTAACGTGCTATTCAAAAGAGAAACATAAAGTAGCACGGTAAAACACCCTAAAATCAAGCGGGATTTTTAAAAGTTTTATACCATTTAAACCCCGTCTCAAGGGCTCTGATTGAACAAATTATGTAGCGTGGCATTTGAGGCGCGCGAGTGGCCAGAGGAGGGCTAATAAGTAGCAATAAGCAATGAAGGGCTGTGTAGTAAAACCCCAGCAAGGATATACGCCGAAAATGGCGGGAAAAAAAAATTGGATTTAAATTTTAAAGTATAACTCAAGAACTAAGCATGCTAGGAGACGAAATTTGACCTGAATCTTCCTTGCAAAGCCCTATCCAAAATTTTCTTTTTAAAGGCAACTTTCGCCGCTTCGAGGGGAAAAAAAAAGGGCAAGTGAATTTACCCCAAATTTCCCCAAACGATTTTCTAATGGGATTTTTGACACAGTGCTATTAAAAGAAAACATAAGTATGCACGGTCAGATCACCCCAAATAAATGCTGGATTTTTAAAAAGTTTTATACCATTTGAAAGCCCGTTAAAGGGGCTCTAGTTTTAACCTAATTAGTACTGTGGCATTTTGTAGGCGACGCGAGTGGCCAGAGGTAGGGCTAATACAGTAGCAACTAAGCAAGAAGGGCTTGTAGTACAACCAGAAAGGGAAATATACTGCCGAAAAATGGTGGAAACTTTTCGGAGTTAAGTTTAAGTATAACTCAAGAACTAAGCATGCTAGAGAGACGAAATTTGTACCTGAATCTTCCTTGCATAGTCCTGCATCCAAATATCACTTTTCAAGGCAACTTTCGGCCGTTTGTCCCGGGAAAATACAGGCAAGTGCGATACTCCAAATTTTCCCCCCAAACGATGTCTAAGGGGATTTTTTACACAGTGCATTCGAAAGAAAAAAAGTAGCCGGTCAGATCACCCTAAAAATAATGCTGGTTTTTACAAGTTTTTAACCATTTGAAAGCCCTTTCCAAGGGGCTCAATTGAACTATTATGTACTGTGGCGATTTTGTAGGCGACGGAGGGGCCAGAGAGTAGGGTTTAATACAGTAGCAA